>LNAC01000806.1:525880-614096 GCA_002007465.1 Ailurus styani | reverse complement strand
GGGAGGACCCTCTGGGCTCGGCTGCAGGGATGCCTCCGCAGGGAGCCGGGCGCCGAGGGGCGAGCGCGGGCGCCGGGCGGGAAGGGAGCGAGGGCAAGAGGCAGGGGGCCCGGGGCTCACCGGAGCGAGATGCGCGAGATAGGAGACTCCGGTCTGCTCAGTGGCGGCCGCCGAATACCGGGCGGGGCGCTCCGCGCGCCACTATATGCGCGCTCGTATGCAAATGAGGTGACGTCACCGCCGGCCCGCTTAACTCGTTCGCGCCTCGCCCCGGCGCGGGCCTCCGGGGGCCGGCCTGGCGTTTGCGGGACCCCCGCCCGGCTTGCACCGGTGCAACCCAACCGCCACGACGGCGGAAAATTAAAAGGAGCCAGAGCCCCCCCGCCAGCACTTCCTGCATCATGCATCTGCCCTCCTGTCTGTGTCATCATAATGGATTTCTGCAGCAGCCGCGCAGACCTGCTCTCGGGGACCGGGCCTGCTAACCGAGGGTCTGGCTGGTACCGAGGGGGACAGGCGTTCCTTTACTGCGAAACTGGCTTTGTGTGGTGCGGACAGGCCCGGAGCGCGGGTGCGGCGGCCGCGCGGGAGGGCCTCGCCCACTGCAGGGGTGCGATCCCTGTGACCCAGCTTTCGGGCCGGCCGGCGGCCTTCGCCCCACCCCAGCCCTCTTTGTCTCCTCGCCCCGCTTCTCCCGAAATTGGGTGGGAGGTAAAGCACCCTGAAGTGATTCCTTTCCAAAAAGCCCCCTCCCTGTAACAGGCGTCTTTTTTCATCGCTGGGATTTTTTAAGTGAGCACCCGAATCAAATAACCGAAATATTGGCTGGTTGGAGGTTAATCTATTCGGATTTTATAGCGTCCAACGCCTCCCCGCTTAGAAAAATAAATCAAGTTCAAGCTCAGCTATTGACTTGCTGCCTGACAATAAGGAAGTTCTTTTACTTTCCTGTTCTTTATTTTGCTAAATATAAAAGCGATTGCTAAGGAGGCCCGTGTCCAGTGCCAAGGACTGCAATCCCAGCATCTCTGAAATCGAGAGATTAAATTGAACCATCTCGCTCTGTTTCGAAGAGAGCCTTTTCAGCACACGATGTTTCTGAAGTGCACTTCTAAGTTACACCCGGAAAGATGGGAGATTTCGGTAGAGAAGAGCACTTTTCAAAATGGCACCTGGCCTGTGAGTACCAGGGACCCCCTTGCCGCTGAAGTCGGTCGCCAGCACGGTGACCTGGGCCCGCAAATGGCACGTGAAAGCAAAAAGACCCGCGGGTTGGAAAAGACCTACTTGAGATTATTTTGAGACGCAAAGCAGTAGGTGCAAGACTTTTTATCCCTTTCCGCATCCTGAAAAAATGTTTCCAGAAAACCCCTTGCTGATCATGTTTAGGGCAGAGGCTTTTGTCCCTTGGGGACAAAAAAAAAAAAGTCGAGTGTTATGTAGACCCTCAAAAGCCACTGCAGAGCAGCTCTCAGACTTCCCCATTTCTTTATCCACTTGACTTCCTTCTTGGTTGTGGGGGTGGGAGGGGGAGGCAGGGGCAGGTGACTGTCTGGCCCCCCAGTTCATGCTCTGGTGGGTGGCCGCCATTCTGCTCTCCTTTTTTTTTTTTTTAAAGATTTATTTATTTATTTATTTCACAGAGGGAGAGAGATCACAAGGAGGCAGAGAGGCAGGCAGAGAGGGGGGGGGAAGCAGGCTCCCCGCTGAGCAGGGAGCCCGATGCGGGCCTCGATCCCAGGACCCTGAGATCATGACCTGAGCCGAAAGCAGAGGCTTTAACCCACTGAGCCACCCAGGCGCCCTTTTCTGCTCTCCTAACAGGAGGTCACCTCACTGATTACACCTCCCTCCTGACCCTACCCTAGGTGACTACCCCTTCACTATGGAAGCCCATTAGGGATCACGCAGGAGGATTTTTGGCCCCAAGGCAGCTAGGAGCTGCACGAAACACTATCTCTGTAGGTTCCGTGATTCCATGTTGCCTCACCCAGCTGCTGTCCACAATCACTTCGTTCCTCCCCCGGTGGCTCTGGACACAAAGGAAGGCCACACTATCAGCCCAGTGCTGCTTTTGCCCAAGGTCGTCTCCTTAGAAAGACTTAGGCCTTAAAGAGCCATGTCTCCAGAAGAAACGGACGAGGGGAAATTTGGAGATGCCTGGAGAATTTTTCTAGTCTGGTAGCAAGCAGCCTTCCGTTGTGTTTAGATATTGACAGACAGAGAGAAAAAGAAGGGGACGCGTCAGAAGGAGCAGAGTCTTCCAGACTGGACTTGCCTTGCCCCTGGTCAGCGGCCTAGAAGGGGCCGAAACGGGGGAGGAGGCAGGTGAAGGGGAATGCAAACTAAAGGAGTATTTTTAAGGGTTGTGTGACCCTGGTCATGTGAATTAATTTTTCTGGGCCTGAGTTTTCTCATCTGTAAAGCGGGATCATTGCAGGAACCTACCTTACGGGGCTCATAGGAGCCGTGAAGGCTTAGGACAGGGCATGACGCTTGTAAGTGCTCTGTATTATTGTTATTTAGGAAGGGAAGTTGAGAAAAAAATTAATATTTAGTGTTTGGAATTGCAAATTTTGGAGGTTTTTAGATTCATCATTTCTCTTAAAAAGTACCAGTAAAACTGGGATCTTTTGTTAGTTTCATAGCACAGAAAAATTAACAACCCCCGTTGATTGATGCCTTGTAAGAGTCAGACACAGTCACGGGCGCTGTACGCTTGCTCCTGCCTTCCCCCCCTGCTGCCCTGCTGCCAGGAGAAGTTTCCAGATGGGGAAACTGACCTTAGAGATCCATCCTTGTGATAACTCAGCCGGTAGCCACCGTCTATTATTTGTGCGAAGGGGCTCATGAAAGTCTTCGCACCCCCCGCGCCCCGGTCCCTCAAGTCTGGGCCCGAGAACCATCAGGAAGCACGTGAGGGGGCAGGCTGCTTTGTCTCCCACGGCACCTGGGAGAGGGCACTTGCTCAATAAACAGTCACGGTCTTGCTCGAGCGAGGAAGGCCCTAGAACCCGGCTCCACCAGACTCTGACCCTGTGGCTTGAGCCACCTTGCTTTCTTCCCCAGATCATTCAAAGCTGTCCGTATTAACGTTGCACACGTCAGGGATAACTCCAGCCTCCCTGAAGCTACCGTTACAAGTGGGTTAGTGTGTGTTGGGCACCAGCACCGTGGGGGAGGTGGGGGTTTCAATCCCGAGTGAAAAGATCGAGGTTCAGAGCACCAACCACAGGGTGGGCTCCAAGCTCGGGGCTCCCGGGAAGAAGAAGGGCGAGGCACCCCCCAGCAGCTGGCCTGGCCTTGCTCGGCTCGTGGGCCCTGGCACCCATCTGCCAAGAGGGCCTGCCTTGGACGGGGTGGCCCACCTCCAAAGCCCATGCCCGGTGGAACCAGGAAGAGGGGTCAGGGCACACTCTGTTTTATTTCACTCTGTTTTATTTGCCTTTCCAGGGTAGGCCTGGGACAGATGTGTAGCTATTTCCGAAGCTGGGGAAACAGCCACAGAAGTCTGGGTACGTGAAAATTAGTCCTATTATTGTTAACCCTATTAGATTCCGTGCAGAGCTCTGGTCAGCAGAAGAAAAGAAACAGGAGAAAGTGACCACAGCAAGGCTCCCAACGCTTCGCTTTCTCAAGCCCAGGCCCCTTTGTCTCGGTTTCAGGGCCGCCGCCCATCTGCCTTCCCTGCCTGCACCCCACTCTCCCCGGTGACCCTACAATCTCTCTCCGTTCATGTCAATCCCCTTAGAGACACAGCCCGAGTCCCCCAAGCCCCCCAACAACAGGGAAGGGATATTCAGTGGGCTCGCTGCACACAATACCTACTTCAATTCTCACCCTCTGCAGTGGGCACTACGACTGGCATTTTACTACCGAAAACCCCGAAGCTCGGAGAATCTAAGCCAGCCTGCTCACGACCAAACACACAGGCCTGTCTCCGGAGCCTCCGCCCGCCCCTGGGGCCATCTGCCCCCGACCTGAGAGTGTCTCCTGGACTCCCCGGGCGGCAGCTCCAGCTCAGCTCAGTGTGATGGTGACAGGAGGCTCCCTGGGCTAGTGTGCGGAAAGTGATCGCGGGAGACTGCAGGCTAAGCAGAGAGGAGTCAAAGAAGGCTCTCGAGAATGTCAAACGTGCCCACTAACTTTCCTGTTCACTTTGTCGATCAGATGGAATCTTAGAGGCAAGAGGAACTTGAAGGGGGATCTCACTGAACCCAGTTCCCTCCCGTGGCTTGAATTCGCCTCTACAACATCCCCTCCAAGTGGTCGCTCAGTCTATGCACAGCAAGGGCAAGAAAAAGCCGGCAGAGAAGCTTCCAGCATATACAGGGGGCGGTGAGTAGCTTAGTTTGGCGGGGGCTTGTGCAGAATGAGAGAAAATGACAGGAAATAATGTGGAGAGGCAGAGGGGGGCCAGATTCAATAATAACAGTAATAACAACAATAATAATTATTATTATTCATAAGAACAACAGCGGCAGCAGTCCTATCTGTAATGATAACATTTTTTGAGTGCTTACCACATACGGGGGAGCTCTCCGTGCCTTATCTCCCCAAACCTTACACAACCCTATGACAGAGGCACCACTGTGTTCCTCATTTTGCCGATGAGGAGTCCTGGGGCGATGAAATAATTTACCCAAAACCACACAGCGAAAGCCAGAGGCAGGGTTCCAACTCAAGACTGGCTGGTTGAGAAGCCGCGTCAGGTAAATACTCTGCTTTTCTAGAATCCTAAGAGGCCCTTAGATTTTGTCGTACAGGCCCACCGAGGGGAAAGTTCTAACCCATCACAATACACCATCCAACCTCTCCATCACTAAAACAGATCTCACGGTCATGTATCATATAAATTAAAGAGTTGCCTGCTTCAATTTTCAAATGATTTCATTACAGAAATTCCTTCTGCCCTCTGCCTTGTCCTACCGAGCCCGGTGCGCTCGTGAGGAAGGGGATTCTTATCTTGAAACACTGGCAGGTCCACCCAGCTTTTCGCTACTTTAATAGTTTTACCCAGCAGTCATTCGTATCACACTGATTACAAAAAATTGGCAGGTCAAATCGCATATCGAAAGGGGAGGCATTATGTACTCCTGATGTTCCTCGGTGTTAGAAGTGATAGACTTTTTATTCTTTTTATTTTTATTTTATTTTTTTATTTTAAGTTTTTTTTTTTTAATTTTTATCTATTCATTTAACAGAGAGAGAGAGATCACAAGTAGGCAGAGAGGCAGGCAGAGAGAGAGGAGAGAGGAGGAAGCAGGCTCCCTGCTGAGCAGAGAGCCCGATGTGGGCCTCGATCCCAGGACCCTGGGATCAGGACCTGAGCCGAAGGCAGCGGCTTTAACCCACTGAGCCACCCAGGCGCCCTTTTTATTCTTTTTAATCTGTCGTGAAGCAGAATTATCATTAGCAAGATGCAAGCGTTCACGTATTTTAATGTGCTTCTTCTGGGGACGTCAGTGCCTTTTATTTTATTTTATTTTATTTTATTTTAAGATTTTATTTATTTATTTTACAGAGAGATTACAAGTAGGCAGAGAGGCAGGCAGAGACAGAGGAGGAAGCAGGCTCCCTGCTGAGCAGAGAGCCCGATGAGGGCCTAGATCCCAGGACCCTGAGATCATGACCTGAGCCGAGGGCAGAGGCTTAACCCACTGAGCCACCCAGGTGCCCTTGTGCCTTTTAAATACAATGTAGTTCCCGCACCGTCAGCAGAAGGTGGCTAATGGCCTCATGCTCTGCTGCTGCCATCTTGAAATTGATATTAATTGTGAACAGAGGGCCCCACGCTTTCATTTCGTACCAGTTACGAAGCCAGTCCAGCCCCTCTCATTCTCATTCTCTGGGCGCCCCCAGTGCCCTAGCTTTTCCTAGGACCCAGGAATGGGCCCATCTACTCGTGAGCCCCTTCTTCTGCCTACAGTGCCCTCTCTGGTCCTTCCCGCCTGTGCTGCCCGAGTGTGAGCAGGTCAGAGTGTGTGCATGGGATGGTTCAGCCTCTGCACCCTCTGCTAAGCTTCCATCTGCGCCCTGGAAGCTGGAGATGGCCACACGTTTCTAGGACCTGTGCCAGGTACGCACACCACTTCTCTTCCCTTCCTTCCTGCCTGGCGGTTTTGTCCTGTCCAGGGAATGCCTGCAGCTCTTGGCTTCCTTGCACATCAGAATTCCCCCACATGTACCAAGGCCGTGAAGGAGCAAGCCTTTACTGCCATCTCTGCCCACTTCTCCAGGTCTCTCTGATGCCTTCACTCACAGGAGGCTTCCCTGGGGAGGAATTCCAGATACAGTTTGCACCGAGGCCAGAAGAGGAGGATGTCGTTTTTTCACACAAAGGCCAAACACGAGGCAAATGAAAGCACCAGGAAAGGATGCTTGAGTTCTAGGCTTTTACTGCGCCATTTACAGCCGGGACTCAATTGTCTGAATTGGAAATGTGACATGGACAATTGAGATTCACGGACCCTACAGTTACTAAATCTCACTTTAGAGAATAGATTCGGTCAAAAGCATGTATTCAAACAAATACTCGTCTTCTTGTTCATAGCAACACCAATCCAATAGCCAAAAGGTGGAAAGAGCCAAATGCCCATCGACGGATGAATGGATACATGACAGGTGGCGTAGTCATCCAATGGGACAGTATTCTGCCATAAAAGAGAATGAAGTCCGTGCATGCTACAACACGGATGAATCTGGAGAAGACCACATAGGGTAGGATTCCATTTATGTGAAACATCCAGAACGGACAAATCCATAGAGAGGGAAGGAGATTAGAGGTGGCCAAGGGCTGAGGGTGGGGGGAGGGGGAGCCAAGGGGAGCTACTGCAGGTAGTACAGGGTTTCATTTTCGGGAGATGAAAATGTCTGGGAACTGGACAGAGGAGGGGGCTGAGCAACGCTGTGATGTATGAAATGTCACTGAATTGTTCGCTCTTGAGGTGTTAATTTCATGTTACGTGAATTTTACCTCAGTAAAAAAAGGGGGGGTTGTAAAAAGACAGAGGAAGAAGAAGAAGAAGAAAGAAAAGTAAATCATACTCCCATTTCCTCACACCCCTGTGTCTGGTTCAGAGGAAATGGGAGGGGAGTCAGGGGTGGAGTGAGAGTCTGGTCCTTAACTCTTTCTGTGCTGTGCCAATTTCATGAAGCCCACAGACCCTTTCTCGGAATTATGTAAATGTGTACAATTTTTTAAAAAATGGGCGCCTGGGTGGCTCAGTGGGTTAAAGCCTCTGCTTTCGGCTCAGGTCATGATCTCAGCGTCCTGGGATCGAGGCCCGCATCGGGCTCTCTGCTTAGCAGGGAGCCTGCTTCCTCCTCTCCCTGTCTCTCTGCCTGCCTCTCTGCCTACTTGTGATCTCTCTCTCTGTGTCAAATAATAAATAAAAATCTTAAAAAAAAATGATTGAACATGAATGAAAGCAATTAGATTCCCAAACAGTTACTGAAAGAGTTTTAAACACTGTGATGGAGTCATCTCCGTGCTTCTTTGTGCATTAAATAACACAAGTCGATCGTCGGCCTCAGATCCAGCATAAATTGAAAATAGTGGAGAGTGTGTAGATATCTGCAAAATGTTAACAGATATAAAAATATCTGTGGTGTCTGTTGTTGACACAGTCACAGGAACTGCTAATGTTAGCGAGCTTCCTTGCCGTTAGGGACTGAACGTTTGTCTGAAGGAAGGCAGCTGTCCATAAGTCAAGCAAGAAACAGGTTCTCATCAGGAACCACATGCGCCTGCACCTTGCTCTTGGACTTCCCAGCCTCCGGAACGGTGAGAAATGCATGCGTGGTGTTTAAGCTGCTTGTTCCGTAGTATTTTGTTAGGGCAGCCCACGCTTAGATAGTTCCCCGGCGTCCTACTAACGCTCTGTTCGAGGTCAATGAAAAGATGTAACTTTTTCCTTTCTAAATTCATGGACTCCCTGGATTGTTGGCACAGCTCTCTTGGATGTCTGTGGGCCCTAGTGTATCGAAGGGAGGGGGGTCTCTCGAGTGAGAAAAAGTCACCGATAGAATTTCTGAGAGGGAACAGAAGAGATAATGGGGTGGCTTTCAATGAACCAGATAAACCACCGAATATTTGCTTTGGAAATGTAATTCCCCATTGCCCCCTGCATCTTCTCTTCCCGGCCTCGATACCCCAGTCCATACAGCTCGGAGCAACCAGTCTGTGGGACAACAGTTGGGGGGAATAAAAAAGACCAGCTTATAGGTGTCACCTTACATCTTGGGCTCCAATAATTCCTTACGTAACACGAGTCGCATTTATCTGGTGTTTGTGAACTTTGTCAAAGCAGTTTTTCATCGTTTGTGTCATTTTATCTTTAAAGCAGCCTTATGCAGATAAAGGGGCTAGGTATTGGTATGAATTTTTTTGCAGAGGATGAAACCCAGCCCAGAGAGGTTAAGTGACCTGCCCAAGGATGATTTATTGGTACCGGAGGTGTTCCCGATGCCCGGTTCTGTTGTGGTCGTGGCAGGGATGGTGATGGTAGTGTGTTTGCTTAGTTAGTTTTGTCGTCCAAGAATCCCTTGCTCAGATTTGAACCCGCATGCTGGCTTCCAAAGATCTAAATTTACTCATTCATGAAAATGGCTTCCCTGACATACCCCCCCACCCCGTTTTAAACTACCCGTAGTCCTTGGCGCAAAGAAAAAGCACACATTTGGACTTAAATCTATTTTTCTGTCTACTTACAGACTGGGGCACAATTTTAGTTTGGGCCAGAAGGAGGTATTTTAATGTTTGAATATCGTATTTTGCACTCTACCGCGATGTTTGCACAAATGCCTTACTTTTATAGCTAGGAGGCTGGATCTGGTTTTGCATCATAACGAATATGCCTAGGCTTGGTCTAAACCCTTCCCATTTCCCCAGTGGTAGGAGTGTCTTTATTATTCCTGGTGAGCCCCTTGGAGAGTGCCTGCTTGTTTATGATAATGAGGTGGCTTACAGAAAAGTTGGAAAAATTCAGTGAAGAATTCCTATACGCCCTGCCCCCAGATTCATCAGTTGTTAATATTTTGCCCCATTTGCTTTATCATCCTCTCTCTCTATGTATCTTCCCAAGAACCCCGAGAGCAAGTTACGAATCTCACAGAAAACAAGCCCCTCTCGGACACAGCCACAGTACAAGATCAGGAGGAGGAAATTCCCATTGCTAGGCGACTGCCATCTAATCTACACATCTTATTCAAATTGTGCCTATTAGCCTACTAATAACGTCCTTATAACAACTTCTCCTTCTGGTCCGGATTCCAGCCCAGGAGGCTGCGTCCTGTTTAGTTGTCATGTCCCTTCAGTGTCTCTTAATTTAGAGCTTCCTCAGCCTCCCTGGCTCTTCCAGGATTCTAAGATTTTTTGAAGACGGCAGGCCGCTTGTTCTGTGGAATTCCCCTTGATTTAGGTCAGCCCGATGTCTCCCGATGATTAGATTTGGGCTTTGCCATGTTGGCAGGAATCCTACGCGAGGGAGGCTGTGAGCTTCTCCGCGTCTCGAATCCGGACGCGCGTGGTGTTGGCCTGACCGTCGCTGGGGCTGTTCACTTTGATCACTTGACGAAGCTGTTACCTGCCGGGTTTCTCCACCATGAAGCTCTTGGCTTTTGAGACACACTCTCTCCCGAATCTCTGCTCCCTCCATAGCGTGGCCGTGCCTTCGTTCAGGAAATGTACATATTTATTTATTTGTTTGTTTATTTCTCTCCTATGAGGGCAAGCGCTGGTCCCACTCAGGAAGGCTCTACCCTCCTGACCTAGTCACCTCTCGAAGGCCCTGCCTCCTGCTATCCTCGCCATGGGGGTTAGGATGTCAACAGCTGAATTTGGGGAAGATCCGAATATTGAGACCGTGGCCCTCTCTCCCCATCACGCACAAACCCACGAATCGTGCGGAGTCGAGGGGCCTTCACCGGTCCTGCTGGGGGGGGGGCGCATGCTGAGCTGGGGGGGGTCTGTGCCTAGGAATAACCACACGGGTCATCCAGAGTGCTTGCCAGAACCGGGCACTGTCCTGTGGCCTTTTAAATTCCCTGAGCGACCAGGGTGGGTAAAGGGGACAGCCCATCCTACAGAAAGGAAACTGGGGCTCCGAGACGTACCACGCCCCAGGGTCACTCGCTAGTCAGAGGGACCGTTTGATGTGATCATTTCGGTTTTTCTCTTTCAGCATTTTATTTGCATTTTCCTCCCTCAAGCAGGGGCAGCAAGTAAGAAGGAGAGATCGCCGACATCGCAAAAACTGTTCCCTGGCCTCCGACTGGGCCACTCAAAATCCGGTTTTCTGGTTTTTGTTTTGCTTCGATGGGAAACGAACATTTGTCATGCCGTCCACTTGTATCACTTTGTTGGAGCCTTTCCATCACCCCACGGTTTTGCTCTTAGGATGCTTACTTTATTTTATTTAAATTTTTTTTATTTCATAATAACAGGGTTTTTTCTTTTTTCTTTCTTTCTTTCTTTCTTTTTTTTTTTAGATTTGATTTACTTGTCAGAGAGCGCGCCTACAAGCCCGGGGGGCGCCAGCAGAGGGAGAGGGCGAAGCAGGCTCCCCGCTGAGCAGAAGCCCAATGTGGGGCTCAATCCAAGGACCCCAGGATCACGACCTGAGCCGAAGGCAGACGCTTAAGGACTGAGCCACCCAGGCGGCCCGGGATGCTTGTTTTACAGATGGGAAAGACTGAGGCCCTGGCCATCTCTATGGGCAAGGGCCTGAACTGGGATGGCATCCAGTTCCCCCAGGATCTGAAGTCTGGCCTCTAAGCTCCTCCTCGCTAATGTGGGACGACCCTTGGCTAGCAGGCTTTCAGATGCAAATCAAACAACCAGGCCCCCTCTGCCCCTTTCTGACATACAAAACCGAAAAGGTTGAGTGCTGTCTGAGGTTGGGCAGAAGGCAGGGCTAGAAGAGTGAGAGCGGCTGGTAAAGATTTTTCAGGGGTACCAGCCGCTCGCACAATCAATACAGCATTTCCAGTTTGATCCAGCAGTTCCACTGTTAGAAATGTTTTCTAGGGCCATATTCAGACAGATACGCCAAGATTTGTCTCTATATACTTTTACACATAGACATACCTATATATTTTATCCCATAGCTTCCCCATAGTTTCCTTCATTGTAGGTAGGAGGAAACGCTAGAATTAACCCAAGTGTATAGTAATTAGATTAGTTGAATCCATGGTAGAATACCCAAACAATGGAATTTACGCAGCCGTTAGAAAATGAGTGAGGGGCGCCTGTGTGGCTTAGTTGGTTGAGCATCTCACTCTTGGTTTTGGCTCAGGTCATGATTGGGGTTTCGGCTTGGGTCTTGATCTTGGGGTCAAGAGACAGAGCCCTGCTACCCCTGCCCCTGCTGGGTCTCTCTAAATAAAATCTTAAAAAAAAAAAAAGGCAGAAGAAAGATTGAGGCAGCTTTATTCATTATGTCATGGAAGGATAGCCAAAGTATACTTTTTTTTTTTAAGAAATCTTTACACCCAACATGGGGTTCGAACCTATGACCTTGAGATCAAGAGTCGCATGCTCCACCAACAGAGCCAGCCAGGCACCCCTCAAGTATACTCCTAAGTAGAAAAAAAGAAACCTTCTAAATATTGTATGATCTATCCCTGTGTAATATTAAAGTGAGGTTATAGAGACAATTTCCAGAACGAAATTTTAAGAACTATTAACAGAAGTTACCTCTGGGGAAGGGGAATGGAGAATCGTCTACCACTTGCATTTTTACTGGAAGCATGTATTACTTCTATATTTTAAAATGCTTTAAATACCATTTATGTTTTACCTTCATCTTTCATATATTTTAAAAATATTGTGTCAATACTGGGGGAGGCTGTGCACGTGTGCAGCCAGGGGACATATGGGAAGTCTCTGTACCTTCCACTCAGTTTTGCTGTGAACGTAAAACTGCTCTAAAAAATAAAGGCTATTTAAAAATAAAAAGTAAAAAGAAAAAAAAATGTGTATATTTTCCCGACCGAGAAATTTCATGAAACCAACACAAAGGCAGTTGAGTCTGCCTTTGAAAGAAATAGACGTGACCTTGGACATGGGGTTTCTTTAATAAGAAAACACCTCTGGAAGGAAGTGAAACACACAGCCAGGATAGAATAGGGGCACTTCCTGCTTATCTGCAATTGAAGGAACTTCTGTTCTTAAAGGGGCAGGAGCACAGTTACTAAGACAATCACCCTTATAATCCTAAATCAAAGGGACTGTAGGCAGGTCTGCCATAGGCCTCCTTTCTGGAATGCAACTGAGGCACACACGGAGTTCAGTTACAGAAGCTGTGTCTTCCGTGTCTCCCTGTAAAACGCGAGCACAGTGTTACATTTTGGGGAACTGAATGGTATTTTCAGTGGGGTAGAGAAGCTACTCTTTGAATCATGAAATGATGTGTGTATGTGTCTGAATATTCGTGTATCGGATTTCTCTAAGTAGAAGCACCTGTAGCTGGGTTGAACCACCATAAAAATGTATACTTGTGCGGATGCTTCATTTTTAAACCTTACCAGTATTTTGCACCTGCCAGCTCATTCTTGCCTCCTGGCGGCCCCTGGGGGCTGCGACTGGACAGCCCGCATCCCATCTACAAAGGAAGAAATGGGGCCTACGGTAAGTGACTCATCCAAGGTCTCTGGGCATGGAGCAAGGCCAGAAGTAGGTCCCAAGCCGAGGAGGCTGGCCTCTGGCTGGGTGCCCCGGCAGGGGCCGAGCTGTGGTTTCTGGGAGTTTCATCATCTGTCCCTCTGTTTCTGTGCAAGTAACTTTTCACTGACTTCTCCTGGGCCGACCTGGAGAGCTCAGGGCTAGTGCGGCCGCGGGGGCAAGGTTCCGAGGACGGACGGTGCCCCGCCGGTAGCGGATGGGGTGAGCCTGGGAGAGCAGGTGAGGCAGCCGGTGCAGCAGGGGTGTCTGCCGCTCTCAGCCGCTTGGCCGGCCCCCACCCCCACCCAGCTGGCTTCGAGAAGGGAGGGAGGAGCCACACACCCGGAGGTGGCTGTGGGGAGGAAATGGAGCCCATTCACAGCCCGTTCTGCCAACGGCTGCTCGCCCGCCCGTGTGAATCATGGGACAATCACATAATTGCTTTCGTGGAAGTTGAGCCGGACAGCCTCGAGCAGGCCCCGTGATCCCCGTTATTCCTGCCATTAGGGACACTGATTGCGAAGCCCTGGGGAAGAACCGGGAAGGCCTGGCCCCCCTGGCGGAGCACAGGGTGCTGGGGAGCTCTCCCCCTCCCACTGCCCCGGGAAGGTTGTGAGTTGCAGCCGACCAAAATGCAAAACGGCCGGTTAAATGGGAATTTCAGATGAGTAACAAAGACTTTGGAGGCTAAGTTATGCCAAGCAATATTTGAGACATAGTCAAAAATTATTTGTCTGAAATTGCCATTTAACTGGGAGTCCTGTATTTTATCTGGCAACCCTACCTTGAGGGGGGAAACTGAGGCCCTTGGACAGACTGAGCACTACTTCAGCTGTCTGTCCATCCAGATCACCCAAACACACACACACACAGACACAGACAGACAGACAGACAGACAGAGACACAGACACAGACACAGACACACACACACACACACACACACGCAGGCCTTCTTAAGTCTCAGGCCTCACACTTCTGGCTTAGGGGCTCCTGCCAGCCCTGCCCCCAGCCGGGTCCGCTGCCTGGGGGAGGGAGGAGGGAGGGGGGAAGAGAGAGAGAGAGAGAGGCTCAGAAGACAAGGGCATGGGGGAGGGGGCTGAGCGCTCGGCCCAGCAGACTCTTTGGGCAACTGAACTCCAGGGGCAGATGGGAGCCACCGCTTGACAAATGTGCCTTCAGGGCTGGGAGCGGCCCGCCAATAGGGCCCTGCATTCAGACCCGAGGAAGAGGAAGCAGAATGCGCTCCCTGAGCTCCCCCGGGGCCTGGCGAGGCCTGCAGCGTTGGCCCCTCCTCTGCAGGGGCCCGCCCCCCCCTCGGCCACTAGGCTGCACAAAGGCAGGATTCAGACCCAGGAGAAAGAGGGAGCCGGCTCCCCGGGACACGGGAAGGTTCAGCACGCTCCTCCCTTCGGGGTGCCATTCAGCAGAGAGCCCACTAAGTGCCAGGCAGTGTGCTAACCGACAACATGGTCCCTGTGCGTTAGGACTCTTGTTTACAATCAACTTGATTGAGGTTTCATTTACATAAAACTAAATGCAGTCATTCTGTGGGTGCTTTTCATGGGTACTGACGACCACGCCAGCCTGTGGAACCACCATCCCGGACGAGATACCGAATTTTTCCATCAGCCCAGAAAGTTCCCTGTCCAGCGGCCATTTTGGAGACTGGTGCTTACATGCCCGCCTCAGAGGGGGAAGCCTTCTTTACTCCCTGAGGCCGAATGCTGCCCTCATAACCCCCGTGCCTCAGAACGTCTTCTCTTGAGACCTTTGGGCCTGTTTTGCCTTGTTCTCTGTCTCCTCTCCCTGTCAGGCTGGGTCTCCTCAGGGGTGGGCCTAGGTCTTCTTTCTCTCTGTGTCTCCAGGGCGTAACAACATAGAGCCGAATGAATGCCCGTGGAATGCTCGGCCAACAACTGTACTGGGCCAGCAGAATTCCAATCCTGCCTCGGGAAAAGTAGGGAGACTATGATGAATCCGGAGAGCTCCTCTTTTGAAACAGGTACAGATGTAGACCTGTTTCTCCTCTCCTCTGAGGCCTTGCTCACCTCCTCAGCTTGCTGAATCAGTCACAAACTATTGTGAGCCCATGTGGGAAGAAGAGCCCAGGGGCCCTTCTTTCCAGGCCTTCCAGGGTAAGCGTAAGGCTTGACCCTACGTCACTACTGCACAATCAGTCGGTGGTGGTCCCTTCCTGCTCCACTGGGGGTAAAGACGTAATAATAATGATAATATAATATAACTTCATAGAGATGTTTCCGATCTTAAATGTCACTCAGGACCATTACAGAACATCTAGAGAATATGATAAGTGACATTTATGGCCTGCTTTCTGCAAGCCCGGGACCAGTCAAGGCATTTCTCAGTAACACGGTAGGATTGAGGTAAGAACTAGTATCGTCACCCCCACTTTAGAGAAGGGATCCAGGTTACCCTGACTTGACCAAAGTCCCACCGCTAGTGGGTGGGAGCTAGGATTTGAGCCCACGTAGCCGGGCCCACAGATGACCCACTTCTCAGGTCCCTACCCAGTTTGAGAGAAAAATATGGTAGAGATTTGGAAGATTTTTTTTTTCTGATTTTGTTTTTAATTGCATGGTTTCCTCTGAGATGTACAACCATTATATGACAATTACCTGCAAATGTGAGATATAAGATACATGATTATATCATGATCAAAGAACTGATAAATGCTTCAGAAAATTACAAAGGAAGATTTCAGGGGGAAAAAAATCCCCAACTGAGAAATGACTGAGTTTATAGACAGTAACAGCTGTTCTTTTTAGGAAATTAAATTGATTCTTTTTTTTTTTTCTTCTCAAAGAGTTTCTCTTTCCTCAAGAAACGTATCCTGTCTGCTGTGTGCTCCAAGGCAAGCTTTGGGTACGGGATTAACATCCTCAGACTGATGTCCCCAAGACAAAAGGCTAGGCCATCAGGCATCAGAAGCTTTTTCTTTTTCCCCTAGGTCCTCGATATCTAGCCTGTGACCCAAACTTGTCATTTCCACTTACCCCTAAGTTGTCTGCCTCTCCCCATTTCCCCTGCCCCTTCTCTGGGAGCCCCTCCTCAGGACCCCCCCCTTGCCGCCAAGCCTCCTCCAGGGGGCGCCCTCACTCCAGTCCACGCTGCTCCGCCCTGTCCCCTAAGGTAAGTCCCCTGACCTGTGTCCACATGGCTTCCGGCTTCTAAACCCTCTAGCACTCCCCACCACCACCAGCTCCAAGTGCAAGGGCCTTCAGAGTGCCACAGCTTGGAACCAGTACTATCCGCCAGCACATTTCTCTTTCCTCCAAGTAACCACAGCGGTAGCCACAAGGGTTTATCATTCTTTAGGCACATCCCTCTCCTGGCATCCGCTTCCGGACCATTATTCCTGCTGTTCCCTCTGCCAGGAATGCATTAGTCTCACTTCCAACCTCACAACCACCTTAGGAGACAGCCATCATTGCACAGATGCTAAGATAGAAGGCTCTGGAGTCAGACTGCCCAGGGCCAGCTTGTTGGCCGTGCACCTAGCAGAGTCACCTCGGGCGAGCCCCGGGCTTGGTCTGATGTTCTGCTGCTGCCAGTAGGAGGTTTAGTGAGTTTGGAAGAAGGTCACCGGGCTCACAAATTATGTAGCTGGTCCCCATTCTAATGCTGAGAAGCTGTAAGGCTGTATAATGAGGGTAATGGCGAAGGGCTGGAATGGGAAAGGGTGGGCTGCATGGAAAGCAATCAATAAATGGGACCTCTCATGATCCCCATCTCACCCCAGAGGAAACAGGGACTCAGTGACTTGATCAGCAGCCCACAGCTGTCACATGACAGAAAGTGACGCAATGCACTTTCACTTCCCATGTGAATGTGAACTTTCCTACGGAGCCGGGGCTCTTCTCAGCACGGGGTCCCATTGGCTCCTGCAGTATTAACTCTGTGACAGTACACAAGGCCTGGCCAGACCTCTTTCGCTCCTTTTTTCATCAGCCTTGAAAGCAAGCAGAGCACAGAGCTGGTCTTTTTCACGTTTGATAAATGAGGACAGAGTAAACTAGGGACTAGCCCAAAGGCCCAAACCCAATACAGCTTCGCTGAGACAAAGGCCCCAGCAGCAGAGTCTGGGGCCCCGGGAACCCCATTCATCACGCCTGTTTCTCTTCCGTCTGGAGCCAGAACCCTCCTTCCTCTGCAGGAGGGGCCGACACACGCGGGGCTGGGGGCAAGGCTTCGTCTGCGGGCCGGGGCGGAAACAGGCCGTCTTGCCCTTTCCTGCGGCTCCCGGGGCGCCCTGGAGGGAGGGGAGCAGGCAGCTCCCGGTGCCACCAGGAGCAGCTTCCAGTCATCCCGCAGCAGTGACAGCTCAGCGCCATGATTCTGGGGGCGACGAGGGGGCGGGGCTATCGCGAAGGTCAGAGTCAAGGGCTCCGTTTATCTAGTCCCACATTCACGCTTGCTGGGTCTAGGGCTTCCGCTCTGCTCTGCTCCCGCGGAAGGGGGAAGGAACGGGGCTGGTGGGAAGGCAGGCCAAAGTCAGAAAATGCTGTCCTGGCAGCTCAGAGAGAAAGCCTGGGGCCTGGAAAGGGCTAGAAAAAGCAGCCCCCGCCTCTTCCCCCGGAGCTGAAATGTGCACTGAGACTTGAAGGAGGAGGAGGCCTAACTACCAGCCCCCCCCCTTTCAGTTCCCTTTCCTTCTGGTCTCCCGTTCAGCCGCCCTCTTCCACGTGCGAGGGCTAAGGACCCTGGCGGTGACCGCGCCCCCGCCCCGGGAACTCAGGCCCCTGCCCATCCCAAGGCCCGCGGGCTAGCAGCCGTCCTCGGAGCTGCGGCCTCCGTGCTCCCAGGGGCCGGACACTAGGGTAAGGGCATGGGGGGGGATCATTCCGCCTACGGCAGCCGTTTGACCGGTTACTTACTCCGCGGCCTTCCGCACTCGGTTCCAGGCCCCCTGAGCCGCCCGCCGCCGCGCACTGCTGCCCTGAGAATTTAACGAGAGCGTGTCTGCAAAAATGCTTTAAAAATGGCAAAGCTCTGGGTAAAAACACCTGACTTGGCTTGATGCTCGGTTCCCATCTGGGTCCTATCCCTCGGCCCCTGTGCTCACTTTGTCTCACTAGGCCTTGGGTTTGATGTGGAGCGTGCTCAAGGCAGAAGGGGTCTACACTAGCTGGCGGGTGTGGGGATCTCATTAACGCGGGAGACGAGGCCGCCCATCCCACCGTGGCGCTCCAGCTCGGCGGCACATTGACATCACCTGGGGATCTTTCCAGACTCCAGGCGCCCACGGGGTATCCAGGCCAGGTCATGAGAACCTGGGGAGGAGCCCTGGCATCTGCAGCAAACTCCTCAGCAAACTCCTAGGAGGTTTCCGGGTGCAGCCGAGGGCCGAGCCGCCCCGGCGCTTTCCTTTCCTCGCTCCCACTTTGCATCGCCGGTTCTTGGATTTTGTTGTTTATTAAGAGCCTTTGGGGAAAAAGCGTATCCACTTGCAACCGAAGGCCCTGGTTCGGCGGGAGGTGAAAGGGCTCAGAGCTTTTTTTTTTTTTTTTTTTNAGACACCTCACGCCTAGAAAACCAGTTCTCCCAGCCTCGTGTGACATCACCAGGAGCCAATAGAAGACTTCCACTGGCGTTTACCACTTCCTGTCTAAGTTGATTAAGCCTGGCCGTGGCTGGACAAACCGTGTAGGATTAGGGCCCCCCCCCAACTGTTTTATTTACATTTTTTAAATGAGAGAGAGTCCATTCACTGATTTACAGTAGCCCCAGCCTTTCCTGAGCTCTCTTAGTCCCATGACGTGTGCTCCGAGGCTGTCCTGGTGCTGCTGGGGCGGGGGGGGGCGCGGCGGGGAGGGAATGGGAGTCCACAAGCCGGTGAGAGCACGGTTTCAGAGTCAACAATGGGCCCTGAACGCTCTGCCAAGCGAAAGCCAAAACTTTCGGCAGAGTGTTGCTGCCACCTGTCGGCGGCAGCGAGTAATGGCCGCGGACCGCCCCGAGAGACTCGCAAGCCCCCTGGCGGCGGTAATTCCCAGCCGGACCGTCCCGGGCGGTGGCCGTGACCTCTGCAAGCCGGGACAGTGGCAGGAAGGGCTTGGCCCTCAGATGTAGCAGGTGGGGGTCACGAGATTGGGGAGATGCGCTCTCCTACTGGCGTGCATGATCTTTGGGCCGCATTCACGTGCCTCTTAAACAAGCCTTCCTTTTGTAACGTTTCCTATTCTGTGATGAGAAAGTGACTATCCTGTGTTCAAATTCGTGCCTGATGGGAAATTTGTGGGTGTGGCAGGCTGGGAAAGTGTGCAAAGCCGCTCTGACGATTGGACGAGGGGGAGACCAGAAGCCAACCTGCTGCCCTTTAAGAGTCCTTCAGCAGGTGTTTGCCCTCAACGTCGCTCAGAGGGACATCGTTAGAAACACATTCATTGGGTTTCAACATAGTGTCCTCAGGAAACCATGGAAATCTCCGAAAAGGTTAAGGTGTGCGTCATTCATATAAGAATGATATTATTAGTGATAACAGGTGATAGTGATATTTACTGGATCACCTTCCAGAATTTTATTCCAAATTTTTTTAAACAGCTGTTAGCCAGAATTCACTGGGCTTGATCCTCTGGGGGTTACTGTAGCTAGGAGTGAATTGCGGTCCCTGCCTTCAATGAATTTATCGTCTTGTTGGGGAGAGAGATGAGATTACTGTGTCCAAGACAGAGCAAAGAAGTGCACTCATATGGGAGCAAAGTGCTATCCACCGGGGAGAAGGAAATCATTGATTCTGACTGTGCTACATGGGTGATGTTTACACCGGTGGTTCTCAGACTGCCTTCACCAACCAGCAGCAGCATCTGGGAACTTGTTAGAAATGCAAATTCTCAGGCTTGCCCAGACTTTTTTTTTTTTAAAGATCTTTATTTGAGAATGAGAGAGCAGGAGTGGGGCTGTGGGGGGAGGGGGGAGCAGGGAGCAGAGGCAGAGGAAGAAGCAGGCTCCCTGCTCCGAGCCCAATGCGGGGCTCGATCCCAAGACCCCGAGATCATGACCTGAGCCAAAGGCAGACGCTTCACCCACTGAGCCACCCAGGTTCACCCCCTCCCCCAGACTGTTTTAATAAGCCCTCCAGCTAGCTGATGGACACACCAAAGTTTAAGAACCACTGCTTCAAAGAGAAGATGATATAAGATAAAAAGAGGCCTCAAAAGACACATAGTACTTTTCTAATGAAGGCACGGGGCGGGGGGGGGGCATTTATGCTCCTGACCTCTTACATTGGCTTTGTGCATTTCACCCTGTTATCTGATTTGACCTTCACAACAGCAGGACGTGAGACAGAGAGGGAAGTGCAAGAAGTTTAGATTTGGAAGTAAATCAGAACTGGGTACAATTCCTCACTCTGTCACAAAGCTGTGTCGGCTGGGGCATGTCCCTTACCCTTTTGGAACCTGCTTTGTCACCTGTAAATGGGAACAGTGATAGCCACAGTGTGCGGCGGACGGGTGGGGGGTGGGGGAGATTTGGTAAAGATTAGATAGGATACTACAATGCAGAGAGTTGTTGCTCACCAAATAGCTATTATTTCAATTACTTTTTAAAAGATTTATTTATTTTAAAGAGAGAAAGAACACGGATGCAAGGGGCAGAGGGAGAGAATGTCTCCCACACTCCCTGCTGAGCGTGGAGCTGGCGGCGGGGCTCCATCCCACTGTTACAAGATCACAGGGTTCTCATCTCACACAGTCGAAGAATGAATCTCGCGAACACAAAAGGGTGAAGCGAAGTCAAAGTTTATGAAGTGAAGGTGAGAGCAGAAGGGAAAGCCAAGAGCTCTCTCGACTGAGAGGGATCCTGCATGGGCTGCCACACGGGGCGCTGTCACTGGCGGTTTTTATAGGGAACTGACTGGGAAGCTTCTGGCCTTGAGATTCTCGTGCCTTCTTGGTCTGAGCACCGACTATCAATAACACCCTTAGTGACTTAAGTCTTTGAGGTTTGGCCATTTTCTATGATTACACTGTAGCTGCCAAAGAAAATACTTCCTCGAACCTGGGGCCACGCGGTCTGTTTCCTTATCTCTTGTTCACTTAGGCTTAGCCTCTGCCTGCCAGGAATAGTTTCAGAGCCCAGCCAGGGCCCCCCTACCTCTCCCTGCCTATACTTTAACTCTTTCCCTATTCGCCAGGACCCTGAGATCACGACCTGAGCCAAAACCAAGAGTCAGATGCTTAACCGACTGTGCCATCCAGGCGCCCCGTGTTTATTATTTTATAATCCCCTATTGGCCATGAGAAAACCCAAGCTTAATTGTGGACATGAGGCTACCACTCGGGTTCCTGGAGACTCTCAGGCCTGGGCTGGTTTCCTCACCCCACAGTGGTCACTACAGATGGGTTCTCTACAGATGCCTTCTTGCTGTTCATAGATGTGTTCGCATTTCTGGGGTTACCCCATGTGGAACTATGGAGCGCTCCACTGGTTCGGTGTGCAAGTGGCAGCCACTGAGGCAGAGCTGGGACAGACGGAATTGAATCGAGAAGTATCGGGAGGGCTGAGTCGCCCACAAACACCGGTCAACATCTTGCTTTCTCCTCCAGATGAGCCATGTTCAGGAAACAGATATACATAAACCCTCTCTTGTTTTTCCCAAGTTTAAGGATAAAAGCGGTCAACTTTTTATAACTGATAGCTATTGGATAGAGACTTGGACTCTTTGAAGACTTTAGTGAATTTTGGGGGGGTACCCAGTTTTCTCAGTTGGTTAAGTGTCTGCCTTCAGCTCAGGTCATCATCTCCAGGTCCCAGGATGGAGCCCCGCGTCAGGCTCCCCGCTCAGCAGGGAGTCTGCTTCTCCCTCTGCCTGCTGCTGTCCCGCTCGTGCTCTCTCTCTCAAATAAATAACTAAATCTTTAAAGGAAATTACATTCACTTAGTATCTTAATATCTACTAATCAGTCAATAATGACCATGTTTATATAGATAGTTATCCACATATATCTGTGCATGTATGTTAAACATTTCATAGTGGTTTGCAATGCAAGCAGTATTGCGAGAGTATCTAGACTTGGTTGGGTCTGGATTGCTGATTTAACGGTGGAAATTCTTTCAAGATCAGAGACTAACTGCCGTAGTCATTCCCACTGGATTCAACATGTTCGAATCCACAATATTCCTTACGTCCCTAGAGAGCTCGTTCAGCCACAGCCAAGGTTGGCCCAGTCAATGGAAGTATTGTGTCTGTTTTCAGTTCATGTCAAGTACAAAAATTACCCTTTGTGTGGCTACTAATGTTTTAGAAATGAACATGCACCACCTCATCCTAAGGAAGAATCTATCATTTTACAGTTTCATTATTTACTGCTTCTGACTTATAATCTGCTTTATTGTCACTTCTCTCTTTAGAAGTGATAATGTCCCCTCTGGAGACCTAGTAGGCCTAGTTCAAGGAGTCAATCACTGGGCTTTAAAAGCCTTGAGGCATGTGGCCTAAATTATTATTTCTTTCTGCTTTTATTTTATTTATTTGAGAGAGAGAGAACACGAGAGAGTGGGAGAAGCAGGCCTACCGCTGCGCAGGGAGCCCGATGCGGGGCTCGATCCCAGGACCCTGAGATCATGAGCTGAGCCGAAGGCAGACCCTTAACCGACTGAACCACCCAGGCGCCCTTTCTTTCTGCTTTTAAAACTAAACAATTCGGGCGCCTGGGTGGCTCAGTGGGTTAATGCCTCTGCTTTCGGCTCAGGTCATGATCTCAGGGTCCTGGGATCGAGGCCCGCGTCGGGCTCCCTGCTCAGCGGGGAGCCTGCTTCCCCCTCTCTCTCTCTGCCTGCCTCTCTGCCTCCTTGTGATCTCTCTCCCTCTGTGAAATAAATAAATAAAATCTTTAAAAAAAAAAAAAATAAAAATAAAACTAAACAATTCATGTCAGAAGAGTGACTGTCAACATATACCTGGAAATATTTCCCGGGGCTCCCCAGGTTGGCTGACTCTCTATTAGGCCTTCAAACCAGCATTTCCAGAGAAAGAGGGAACATTAATTCCAGCAGATACCTTGGGGGGGGAAAAAAAAAAAAAGGAAGCCATGGTCAAACAAGTTTGCTACCCACTGTAGTGCCGCTCCCTCTTGGAGATCACACTGCCTATTAGAAATATATAACAACCAAGCAGTTCCCAAATTTATTTGACCTCGGAAACATTTTTGATGGAGTGCTTACTGACATGGTATGGGATTAACTTGGGGAAGCTTTGCTTTGAATGGGGCCATAGAACCTGCAAACTACCCCATGCCGATAGTCAGGAACCACCTTCTTGAGCCTGATTTCAGACTCACTGTTAGGACGTATTTGTTTATGGACCATCACATGAACTTTTTATATTTGTAGCCAGCTTCTTCTGTTTCATGACCTCTTCCCTCGTCTCCTTCGTTGTCTGTGCTGGCCTTGCTCTGAGCCACAGCCCAACATTCAGATAAGAAAGCAAATGACTTGTGCCCAGGTTCAGAGCCTCATGGAATCAGCATCATGGCCTCCAAAATTGTTGGCGCTGTATAGTACCCAAGAGACAACCAGCGCCATTGCTACTGGGAGTGGGAAAGGGAAAAATGAAGGAGAAAGAAGCTCTGCCCCTCTGCATAGAGGCCGCAATGTGACATTTGACAGTGTGACCTCCTACTCATACCACATCTGTCCTAGTGTATAGCGCAAGAAGTCTCTCTGAACCTTCATTCATTCAAGCAATCACTTGAAAAGTATTTATTGAGAGTGCTTATTGTGTATCAGGCATGGTAATCGATACTGGGGACAGAGTGATGGGCAAAAGGTAATGTCCCTCATCTCTGAAGCCTACAGTCTAATGGAACACCCATGTGTTAATACCACTCCATTCATCCATTTCCCTATTATCTACCCAACCAAACTTGGGATAAATGCTAAGATTACAGTATAAGGGGACCCCCCCCAAGTGAAATTTGGAAGTTGGCCGAAAGCCTCTCTACACGACATTGAACCTCTTCCGGTAGGATGAGCAGGAATGAGCTAAGTGAGGTCTGGAGGAAGAGGTGACTCAGGGAAGTGGCATGTGTGGGTTCTGAGGCAAGAGAATCTGGTGTGTTCTCCGCATGAACCAAAGGCTAGTGATGGGGGTGCTTAGAGCAGAGGCTGGAGGGGCAGGAAATGAGAGGTCACAGAGGGCCTTGGGCATCCTGTTCGGGAGTTAAGCTTTTAGACCTAATTCAGAAGTCACACCTTTTCCAAGAATCACTCTGGCTGCAGGAAATGAACTGAAGGGGCCAGAGTGGATTACCAGGAAGCCAGAGAGAAATGTTGGCCGGGACAAGGCCTGTCGACAATAGAGTTGGAGATGGAGGATGGGTGGGAAAGAAATTTAGGAGGCTGAATCCAGAGCGCTTGATGAATGGTTGGGTGTGGAGTGAGATGAAAGAGGCAGAAAGGAGCCTCAGGTTTCTGGCTTGGGCAACAGCACTTGGGGCTTTTCTTGCAAACCCAGACATTGCTCTTGATCATTTCTGCTCTTCTGGTGTTATCATTACTGAGATAACTAAGGAGTTATCGCTAAAATAGTCCAGATACAATGTCAAAGGAGAGGAAGACTGGGAAGATAAGACAAAGGGGGTCTTTTCTTTCTACTCCTAGAAATGCATTTCTCACTGGAAAAGAAATAAAAAGGCTCAAACAGCTTCCCAATGGCAAAATTCTGCTGTCGTAAGTGGCATTTTGGTTTCTGTTTATCTTTTTCTTTTTTTTTTAAGATTTTATTTTATTTATTTGACAGAGAGAGAGATTACAAATAGGCAGAGAGGCAGGCAGAGAGAGAGGGGGAAGCAGGCTCCCTGCCGAGCAGGGAGCCCGATATCGGCCTCGATCCCAGGACCCTGAGATCATGACCTGAGCCAAAGGCGGAGGCTTTAACCCACTGAGCCACCCAGGCGCCCGGTTTCTGTTTTTCTGTTAATATCTTATGAATTTGAAATCTAGTCTCTTCTCTTTCTACACCAGAGGGACATTTATAAAGACCATTTCCCATTTTGGGTCATTAGCGCAGGAAGTCCTGAGATGTCCCCTTCAAGTCCAAAACAGTTATCCCCTGCCTTGTATCCTCCAAGACTACATGATTGCTGGGTAAGACACAGGGCTTTGTCAATCCCCCCATTCCCTAAAGGCGCTCAAGGGCAGAGGGGAGGAGAATACCACTGTGTGACCTTCTTTTGTGCTCATTGGACATAATGGCTACTATTATGGCTCTAAGTTCAAGGATAATGACAGTGGAAACCTGGCCATATCACCATAATAGCTTTATTAATAGCTGAGAGGGAAATTGCCTTTATTCTTTCAACAATCATAAATGACTTTCCCATTTGCAAGGGCATTTTCAACTTTCACGGAATTCTGAGTAACTTCAAAAGAAGAGAGGCCATGGTGGTTATGGGTTGTACTCTGTCCCCTGACCCCTCTCAAATTTTATGTCTAAGTCCTAACCCCTAGTATCTCAGAATGTGACCTCTTTTGAAAATGGGGCTATTGCAGATGTTAAGACGTAGTTAAGACGAAGCGTCACTGGCGTAGGGTGGACCCTTAATCCAACGTGGCTGGTGTCCATATAAGAAGAGGAGAGAGACGTGGAAGGAAGACAGCCATGTGACACTGGAGGCAGAGACTGGAGCGATGCATCTACGAAACCCATCGAGGTTTCAGAGGAAGCACGGGCTGCAGATACCTAGATTTCAGACTTCTAGCCTCTGGAACTATGAGACAATAAACTTTTATTGTTTTAAGCCACCTAGTTTGTGGGACTTTGCTATGGTGGCCCTAGGAAACTAATACAGTTGTAATATTTGAAAATACCTTGGAAGGGAAAACTGTTTGTGACCTTCATTAACTTTTGATTCGGTCAACAGAACACTACCAAAGTGTTTGATAGTAATCCGTAATTACTAATGCTACTGAAAATTCCACCTTTTTCTTTTGCCAAAACAATCAGGAAACAAATGAATGAGCTTTGACCAGACAACGAATGAACGTGACCTCAACAGGAATGAGCTGTAACTCCCCCCCCGCCACCATTCTTTTGAGGTTGTACCTTCCTGGAATGATCCTGCTTTTAGATATTTGTCCCCATGCCTCAACAAACTCAAGCACAAATATCTTCCTATAAACATCATGATCACAAAACAGGGTCCAGTGTGACAAAGCTAAAATTGTCCTTGGCAAACTTGTGCTGATTTCCACTTTGTCCTTATGAAATAACACTATGATACACCATTTTCTTCAGTTCCGTTTTTTTTTCCTTTGAGAGAGAGAGAGAACATGAGTGGAGGCAGAGGAAGAGAGAATCCCAAGCAGACCCCACGCTCAGCACGGAGCCCAACTCGGGGCTCAATTCCTGGACCCTGCGATCATGACCTGAGCCAAAATCAAGAGTCAGATGCTTAACTGACTGAGCCACCCAGGCGCTGCCATGTTGTTCAGTTCCTTAAAAAGGCATAATTAAAGATAACTCATCCTGCAAGATTCTGATGGATGGTGCAGTGGGGATTTTTCTTCCGTTCCTTCTGGAGGAACTTTTTTTTAAGCTTGGCTAATTTCCGGTTATTCTCAGGGAAATTTCCTAATGTGCCTCTTCAAGATTCATACCTGTAGTGGAGGGAGGATGCCATAAACTGGGGCAGAGGAACCATGGGAGTAGTAGAGGTGTCAGAGGAAGCCAATGTTGTTTCAATGGGAGAATTGCATACAGGGCACCAACAGGTGCGCATTCTGACTTTGTCTTCTGAGTGGGGGGTAAGGATCGAATTAATTCCTCTATTAATAATTACCTTAATATATAAACATCATCAAAACTTTTTGCCCTTTGGTTTTGTTTTTTCTTTTTTTTTTTTTTTTTTTTTTTTTTTTTTTTTTATAATTTTTTTTTTTTTTTTTTTTTTTTTTTTAATGATTTTTTTTTTTATTTATTCATTTGACACAGAGAGAGAGATTACAAGTAGGCAGAGAGGCAGGCAGAGAGAGAGGAGAGAGGAGGAAGCAGGCTCCCCGCTGAGCAGAGAGCCCGATGTGGGCCTCGATCCCAGGACCCTGGGATCATGACCTGAGCCGAAAGCAGAGGCTTTAACCCACTGAGCCACCCAGGCGCCCTGGTTTTGTTTTTTCAAGATTTTATTTATTTGACAGAGAGAGAGAGCAAGAGCGAGTGAGCACAAGCAGGGGGAGCGGCAGGCAGAGGGAGAAGGAGAAGCAGGTCCCTGCAGAGCAGGGAGCTTGACACTGGGCTGGATCCCAGGACCCTGGGATCATGACCTGAGCTGAGTGCAGACACTTAACCAACTGAGCCACCCAGGCGCCCCAAACCCTTTGGGTTTTACCAAGGATTTTTTTTAAGTATTCCCAAAAACCCAATGTAGATGGCAATTTCTTTTACATTCTAGATCTATTTCTCTACTGTATATTTATCATATGCTCATCATGTGAAATGAAGTATTCTTAATCATTCAAGATTTACAGCAATGGAAATCAGCAGATACTTCAAATGCTTCTAATTCGACTGTGTACTTTTAAAAAAAGGGGGTTAAGAAATAAAAACACCTGAAAATATCCACCTTAGCCTTTAAATGGCATCTAAACCTTAGAGGTCAAATATTATAGCCAATATTTAGAAAAGTAATTGTAAAAGGAAGACTAATGCCACCACGGCATATTATAACCATGTAGACATGGACATATGATAAATCTAAATAGCAACTTAACATCAGAGCCATGAGTTATAGTTTAAAAAGTTCCTAGATATTGAAAAGAAGGTGTAGCAAGCCAACCCTTAAGCTGGCCCACAATAATCGCCGCCTCGTGGTTTTCACAATCTATGACCAAGATGGCAGGCCAACTGTGGCAGGACCCGCAATTTACTTCTAACAAACAGAATGTGACCCGAATGAGGGGCTATCACTTCCCTGATTAGATTACCAAAGGTGGTGGCTTCCATCTTGCTAGCAATCTCTCTCTCTTGCTGGCTTTGATGAAGCAAGCTGTCTCGTGGGAGAGGTCCCTGTGGCTGGAAACGGAGAGCACGGGAGAAACTGAATCCTGCAAACAACCACGTGAGTTTGAGCTTGGAAGTGGATCCTAAGCCTGCGAGATGCCTGTGGCCCTGACCGATGACACCTAGCCTGCAGCCTTTGAGTGACGATGAATGGAGGACTCAGCCAAGCCTCGCCTGCACTCCCAACCAGAGAGGGTAAGATCACAGAGTGCGTTACTGTAAGCCACAAAGTGTGGGGGCAATTTGTTACACAGCAATAAATATCTAAGACAGAAGGGTAATTGCTTTGCATTTTTATTCTGTTGGTGAACCGTGGCTTAACATCCGTTAGTACTGTTTAATGGAATCAACATACAAATTGTTATACCGGGTATTGTTTTCAGTTAAGACCACGTTTTTCAGACTTTGCCAAAACAAGCCTTCCGCCTTGGGGTTGTCAGGCCACTGAAGGATGGAGCTTTTGCAGATCCTCTGGCGCAGCCTCAGATACTGAGAATGCTGTAACACAGGCTCCAGGAGAATAAATACGATCACATCCATGTTCTCTTCCATGAGCCGCTGCAAGGCCAAGTAGAACGCTGTTTTAAAGTTCCAGTTTTGGGCATATTGTTTGGTTAAGACGAATATGGTTTTCTTGCTTTGCATTATGCTCTGCATGAGGTTATCGATGATGGCTAATCCGGGGTCCCAATCCCTCTCCTCTAAACAGAGGAGCACATTTTTCCCCTCGCTCTCCTCTAGGTGGAAGCGCAGCTCATTTATCACCCAGTCCGTAACAGAGGCGTCTTTGGTGTCATAAGAAACGTAGGCATCATAGAAAGATTGGGATGTGGAAAGAGACCTGTAGCCTTTTACCTTAGCTAAACACACATGATAGATAAACCAAACGTCCCAGTAAAACCAATGGTGACCCAAGGCAGCCAACATCACGGTGATGGTGATTAAGGACGTGAAGAAACACAGCACCGCCGCAATGGTATCTGAAATACAGGTTGTTAGCTCCAGACTCACAATGCTCTTCCCTTTCTGATCTCCAGGACTAGAGCAGATGATGTCCGTCAACCGAGGGATGGTGACATCCAGATTTTCGTCCATCCATCTCCGAAAATCTCCAATGTCACAGGTACAGTCAAAAGGGTTTCTACCCAGTTTCAAAATGGTCAAACTGGTGTTGGTCTTAGTTTGAAGTGTGGATTTGTTGATCATCTTCAGCAGATTGGAACTCAGATCGAGGTGGATCAGACTGCTGGCTTCGGAAAGAAAGTTGGGGGGTAGGTGGGAAATCCTGTTTCGATGCAGTAGCAGCGTCCGCAGGGAGGGTGTGAATTTGGAGAGGCCGTTAGTTAAAGAGGACAGCCTGTTTCCACTCAAGTCCAGCACCTGGAGATGTGGGAACTGTTGGAGTAACGTCCAGTTAAAGAAATTTAACATGTTGTTATTTATGAACAGTTGGGTGAGACTGTGGGGCAAGTTCAAGAAAGCTTCGTTCGGGATGCGCCGAAGGTTATTCAAGGATAAATCGAGCCGTGTCAGGTTCCTGAGACTTGTAAAAATTTTCCAGTACTTGTCACCTTCAGCATTCCACAAAATGTCAAGGCGGTTTCCACTGAAAACTAATTCTTCCAGGGACATGCTTCTCAGGTCTTGCTCTGTTAAGGTGTAAATGCTGTTGTGGCTCAAGTTTAAAACCTTCAGTTGTGTTAAATTTTGAATAAATCCCAGGCGGTGCGTCACCCCTGCTATTCGGAAGTAGTGTGCATTGTAGCTGAGGTCTAGAACTTCTAACTCGGGTAGATCACTGAGAGCGTTGTCATCGTCAAAGTCTAATCTATTGTTGGTCAGATCCAAATATTTGATATGCGGCACAGCTGAAAATTCATTTCCATGTAACACTTGACCGTTGCCATTTGAAGACAGATTTAAGCAGGCAATGTCATGAAAAGCTTCAAATTGCTCTCGCCCAATGAAGAAAATACTGTTCAGGCTTAAATCTAAGGCTTTGCCATAAACTGTGCATTGTGGCTTTATTAAAGGATTGGTGTTATGATAAAAATTTGAATGTGGGTCAAACTCAACATCCGCCGAACGTGGCTTAAGGACGTGACTTGGAGAGGAGGAACCACTTATGTCATTTTGCCGGATATCATTTACCAAGGGTGATATTCTGTTTTCCGACAAGTAAATGATCGTCAGGTTGGGGAAATTTTGGAAAACGGTAAAATTAATTTGCTTAATAAAGTTGACACCCAAGTTGATAGTCTTTAGATTTGAGAGACCTGTCAAAAAATGGAAGTCTTCTGCTCTAAGTTCCTGGAACACATAACCTCTTAAGTGCAATGCCTGGAGCAGCTTAAGATTAGAGAAGTTTTGGGAAATATTAATATATTTTGGATATTTTGCCTTTACGTAGTTGTAAGATAAGTCAAGTATTTCCAAGGAGGGCAGTTTCGTTAAAAATTCCCCAGAGGCTATTTCGTCAACCAAATAATTGAATTCCAGATGCAGAACCTTCAGGTTATGCATAGTCTCAAACCACATTGCAGGAATCTTCCGGAGAGAAGTGCTAGAGAGGTTTAGGTAGCGAAGTTCTGTCAGGGTTTGAAAAGCAAGAGGGTGGATCTGAATTGAAGAGCCTCCTTCACAAGGTGTACAGGGAAATGGGGCGTTGAAACACCTCGGGCAGTTCCCACTTAAATCTAGTACTCTTAAATTTCTCAGTCCCTTGAAATCTTCCTGATCAATGATTTTAATCTTGGCATTGCTGAGATAAAGTTCTCTTAGGGAGCCTGGCAGCTTAGGTGGCACATGGACAAGCTTATTAAAAGACAGTGACAGCACCTGCAAATTCGTAAGACTTTCAAATGTTCCGTCTTCTATGTTGAAAGTTTTATTAACACAATTATTGCCGAAATAGCAGTTCCAGCTCAAGTAGAGCCTTTCTAGATTGGTAAGCCCGGAAGTGTTCTTTTTAGTGACCCAAATTATGTTGTTTTGAATAAGACTAAGTTCCTTCAAAGACCCTGGCAAGCCAGCAGGTATTTGGTATAACTGGTTGTCTTCAAGCAGTAACTGGTTCAGGTTTTGTAGGTTGAGGAATGCCCCATCTGTGATATTCATGCCCTTTGTGTTTATATCAGGATTTTCATTCAGATGCTGCGGATTGGCATTGTGATTTAGATTTATTTTAGTAAGATTCTGCAGCCCTTGAAATGATTCATTTGTTATGTGTGTGATGTAATTATCAGACAGGTCTAGTGCCGTCACATACTTGCCCACGGTTTGGGGGACTTCTCGCAGTCGACGGTCGTTGCATTCTGCAATTACAGAGCCATTGTGTCTTCTCTCATCACAAGGATAGCTTCTAGAATAATTTGCTTTGGAGGAGAACCCGTAGGAATCAGAGATGAGCAGGAAAAGGCAGGTCAGAAGCAAAGACGGGAGGGTCATGTTTCCCTGAGGAAAATCAAAAGTGGAGGCACAATGTTAGAGTAGCAGCGTTTATAGGTGTTGCAGGATGAAATTAACAGTGCTTCATCACACGGTGCATGTGTTTTGAAGTGTGAATTCTCTTACCAATTAAACAAATTATGTTAAATTAGGTTCGGAACAATTAACGTTTTTATTAATTTCTTTGTCAAATTTGTGTTTAAATTCTAGTTAGTTAACGTATGGTGCGATATTGGTTTCAGGCGTAGAATTTAGTGATTCATCACTTACACACAACGCCAAGTGCGAGGTTCGGAACAATTTTAATTTCTCACCGCATTCAGCTTCGTGGTGTTCAAAGAAGTTGAAGGTGAAGCTATCTGAGATTACGATGGTGAGAAAGCCTGGGAAGCTTTTGCAGAGGCATTCATCGAGATGCCCCATCACCGTAACGGGTCTGATGCTGGCCTATGGCTATGGTTCATGCTAGATCTGGAGCCCAGCAAGCTATAGATTCATAGCTTCAACTAATTAGCAGAACTCAAGATGAAAGTTCGCCCGTTCCAAGGAGAGTTCAGATCTACCTTTCACTATGGTATTATCTGAGATCTCCAAGCCAGAGTCACCCCTACCGTATCCACATAGCCATCTCTCTATACAACCATATCTCTTATTGGCCTTCCCCACAGATTTTTCTCTACCTCTCCAGCGGTACGTATCCAGATCTCTTCTCTCCTCGTATGAAGCGGACACCTTCTGTTGATAAGGATAGCAAAGTATCAGGTAGTTTGCTAACCATAAACATTTTCTCACCCACGTTAATGCCCGGAGCAACACAATGAGATAGGTTCTATGTTATCCACATTTTGTGAGGGAAGAAACAAACTCTTTGATACACTGTAGAGCTGGATTCCAGTCATTCTGATTCCAACAGTAGCCACGATGCTGCACAACCTCACTTGGAAGTCTCTGTGTCAGGACAGTGCCTCAACTGTAGACGGCACTCAAAAAAAATCTTGTGGAACAGCTACCAGTACTCCTGTGTTCCTTATCATATGAACATTGGCATTAATAGCTATTCTTTGACTAATATTGTAAACTTCTGTAGGGAAGACATGATGTCTTTATATTTTCACGCAACCTCTGTAACACTTAGAGTGCTTCACTTTCTGCAGCTCTCTCTTAATAGAAGGTTGAACATATTACCTTTGGTAGTTACACGATGCAATAAACACATTCACGTGATTTTGCAGACTGTGGTCAGAAGAACTCTCAAAATCTGACTTCGCTGAGTCTGGCGACCAACCTTCATGAAATCGTATTTTTTACTACAGCCCAACTCCTGTCCTTCTTGTGAGTTAAGCCAGGTAAGTGCTTCCTTTTTAAGTTCTAAGGTTGAGGGTTAATGAACTAACAGTCCCTGTCATACCCTTAGTATGTGGATAGCGATTACTCTGAAGACCAGTGATCACTGCCAGCTCATAGTAGTCGAGGAGGAGCCAGCTACTGCTGAGGTGGAAACGCAGGTGAAACAGAATTTTCAGTTACCTTCAGTTATTTTCAAATACAGCACTATCTAGGTGCCTCTACCTGATGTCTTACTTCCACTGAAAGAAAGCCCCACTTTACCTGTTTGGGAGGCAGAATTTCCAGAGGGCCCCTCTGACCTTTGTGTCGAAAGGGAGATTATCTAGATAGGCCTCATTTCATTGTTTGTGCCTTTAAAAGCAGAGAGCTTTCTCCGGCTAGCAGCAGAAAGGAGAATCAGAGAGGTTGGAAGCAGGAGAATAATTTGACTCACTTTTGCAGACTTAAAGGTGGAGGGGGCCACTGACAAGGAATGTAGGCCGCCTTCAGAAGCTGAGCATGGTGCTCTGCTGACAGCTGGCAAGGAAACACCCCCTCCCCCATCCTACAACCACAAAGAACTCAAAATGCCTGAAGACCTGAATGAACTTGGGAATGGATCCTTACTCAGAACCTGGAGATAAGAGTCCAGCTTGGCCAATACATCGATTTTAGCCTTATGTGATCGAGAGCAGAGAACCCAGGCAAGCCCATGCAGACTCTGACCTACAGAAATTTGAGCTGATAAATGGGTATTGTTTGAAGCTTCTAGTAATATTAATTTGACATGTTAAATTTGAGTTTGTGATCTTGTAGTGGAGATGTCCACTAGGCAGTTACATATATGCTCCTTCGGCTCAGAGGAGAGTGCTCATGGAGGGATGAACTTGGGAGTCGTGGCAAGGACAGCCCCAGGTATGAATCAGATCCTCCAGGGTAGGGCGTGCCATAAAGGACATTCCACACTTCAGTTCTATCAACAACGATTTCCTCATCTTTTTTTCTGGTAATTTTATGATTTCATTTTCTTACACTGAGATATCTTAATCCCACTGGAATTGTTTTGGCATTAAACATGAGACACAGACCCACATTATTTTTTTCTAAATGGAGACCTGCTTGCCCCAACATCATTCACATATTTATTTTACTGAAATACGGTTGACACACAATGTTACATTAGAGGGTTCTCTTTTCTCCACATCCCATCAACATGGTTTTTGTTTTGTCTTTTGGTGTGTGTTTTATTTTAGCCATTGTGACAGATATGAGTTGAGCTCTCATGGTGGTTTTGATTAGCATTTCCCTGATGATGAGTGATGTGGAGCATCTTTTCATGTGTCTGTTGGCCATCTGGATGTCTTCTTTGGAAAAATGTCTATTCAGGTCCTCTGCCCATTTTTAATCAGACTGTTTTTTTTTTTTGGTGTTGAGTTGTTTAAGTTCTTTATGTATTTTGGCTATCAACCCTTTATCAGACATACCATTGCAAATATCTTCTCCTATTCAGTAGGTTGCTTTCTTGTTTTGATGACGGGCAAACATCACTTGTTGAATAAGTTTTTGCTCACCAACTTGATACACTCCTTTTATCATATACTAACTTTCTTGTGTATTTAGATCGATTTCAAGACTCTCTGCTTCATCAATCTGTTCATCACTCACAGGATGGCACCACATGTTTTAATAATTATAGTTTGGGGGGATGTTAGTATGCAATATGGCAGGTCCCACCCATTGCTCTCCTTTTCTGAATGGATTACTTCTATTTTACCTTCTAACAGGTCCTTGCTGCTATACATTAAGATTACTGATTTCCATATATTAATTTTATACCAAATCACTATACTAAATTCTCTGGTTATTTAGAATAGTTGTTTCTCCATGTGATGTTCTTGGGTAAGCAATTAAACCACCTACAAATAGCGATTATCTCCCTAATACCCTTTATGCAGTCTAATTTATTTTTATTGTCTAATTGCATTGACTAGTTACTCCACAACAATGAAAAAATTGAGCAGAGGCCAAAAAAAAAAAAAAAAAGCAGAGACTGACCAATGCAACCACATGCAAATTAAAATTATGCCTTACTAAAAAAATATGGCAAACAATGCCAAAAGTAAAGCAATAAATTAGGAGAAACTATTTGCAGTCCTTATCATAGATAAGGGAGTAAGAGATCTGATACGTAAAGACATTTTATGGATAAGTGGGAAGACAACCCAACAGGAAAATGGACAAAGACATATTAAAAAGACAGCTCACAGGAAAAGGAAACACAAATAGCTTTTAAACAAAGGGAAAGATACTAACCTCACTCAAAAAATTACACTGAGATACCATTATTTTTACCAATTCTACTGTGTAGGTGAGGACATGGAGAAACAGGTGCTGTCATGTTTTGCTGGCAGAAATCTAAATTAATGTCACCTCTAAGACAGTAAGAAATTCTTAATATTTATCAAAATTGGAAACATAGGGGCACCTGGGTGGCTCAGCTGGTTAGGCCTCTGCCTTCAGCTCAGGTCATGATCCAGGGTCCTGGGATGGAGTCCTGCATCGGGCTCCCTGCTTCTCCCTCTCCCTCTGCCCCTCCCCCTGCTTGTGCTCTCTGTCTCTCAAATAAATAAAGTCTTTAAAAAAATTGGAGACATAGACTCGGCAATTCCTAGAAATAGATCCTAAAGATAGACCCTGACATATGCAAATGACTACGAACAAGGATGTTCAACATAAGGCTGTTAGCAACAGCAAAAGATCAGAAGTCATCCAAATGCCTTTGAGGAGTGGCCATACAAAGGAATACTGTGCAGCAATTCAAAAGCTCTATGGCCATTTATCCATTCATTCAGAAATATTTATTAAGCATATACTTTATTTCAGGAATTACATTCAAGCTGGGAATATAGCAAGGAACCAAATTGATTAAAATGCCTGCCCGTGTGGTGCTTACCCTACAGGATAGTATGTTAGATGGTGGAAATCACTATGGAGAGAAATGAAGACAGACTATGTCTTCATTTATGTAGACTTTCCCTCAATTGGGATTTGTCTGTTGTTTTTCTCATGATGAAACTGGGGTAATGGGTCTTGGGCAGGAAGACCACAAAAGTAAAGAGCCTTTGTAGCCCCATCACACCAAGGGCACAGAGTAGCAAGGTGACTCGCTGTCGGTGTGGCATGTGATCACCTGGCTGAGGTAGTACTTGTCAGGTTCCTGCTCTAATTTTTAAATTATCCATTGATAAAACATTCCAAATTAATGTTTAAAAAGGCCCAGGAGGAACAGATGGCCGGGTAAGGCCAGATCGGAGACTCTTCCCTTAGCATGATGAACAGCTCTGTTGGTAGGAAAGGCATTTTTGGATGGTTACTTAGGCAGGTCCAGAGGACAGAGCTGTCCTGTGTGGACTCAAGTTAAGGCTTCCACGTCTCATTTCAGAGGCCAGGTTTTCTCCTACAACAAGGAACAAGTGAGTGAAAAAGCCTCTAGGGGGCACTAGAGACCAGGAGGAGAACTTGTTGAAATTCACTGGCTTTGTTTTGGTTTGTTTGGTTTTTTTTTTTCAGGGTGAAAATGGCCTCCCAGAGTCTGGGAGAGTCTGAAGCAACTTAAAGTAAATGTCGGGCCATGGAAGGGATCAGCATATTCTGCAGATTTGTGAGTAAGGAGCTTGAGGTTCCTAACTCCACCCTTCCAAGAGTCCTGATGTAAGAGGCTGACTTGATGGAGTTCCACATGACCTCTAATTGAAGAGAAACACATGGTGGGGCAGGGTGGAAAGTGGTGAGCAGGCAGCTAGCCAAGGAATTGAGGAGAAATCCCCGAGCCGCCGAGCCTCTCCATCTGCTTCAAGGCCTCACCACAGCAAATGGACTGGAGCCACAGCCCTCCTCTTGGCTGCCCCCAGGCCTCCGGCTACCAGGAGTCCAGGCTCCGGAAGCACTTCATAGGCCACCACATCCCCGACGGAGGGAGAAGGGCACCAGGGAGAATTATGCTCACGAATGTGCCACCAATGAGTCAAAACCATCGAGCCAGACAGAAGAGAAATTGCAACTCTGCAAATAAAATAGAGAAATGGCCACTTGGCACCCCACCCACCCAAATAGAGAAATGGCCACTCTGTGAATCAAATAGAGGGGGGAAAGGGGCAATTGTGCAAGTAAGACAGAAAGTGCAACTCTGCAAATAAAGCCGAACCTGAGACGGAGAGAAGAAAGGACACTTACTTCTGCCATCTACTCCTCTCCTCCCGCAGGTCCGGGCTCCCCGTCAAGTGTGAGTAAAGGATGAGATGTAACGACTTAAAATCTCTGATGCGCTAAATATTCAACATGTTACAGAAACACAGAATCCAACCCCGCTCTCACGAGGCCCCACTTCACTTGCCTCCCCTTGATCACAGCTCCCGTTCCAATAAAACTTTATTCACCAAAAACAGGCAACTAGCCTGCAGGCTGGAGTTGGCCAGTTCGATTTTTTTTTCGAATAGAATATTAAAATATTGTTCATCTTGATTATGGGGCAACTTTGGGGCCTCCCTTCCTTAAATTTTGCCCCCAAGTGAGTGCCTCAACTCTCCTCACCCTGGCCTCAGCCCTGCACCGGGGAAAAGATCTGCGATTCTGCCGGCACCCTCTGACCAAAAGCGACTCACAGCCATTCCTCTTGGGCAGAGAGACTCATCTGTTGGGAAGTCTTATGAAATGAAGCTTCTCATCACTTATTTGGCGCCCCACCCTTGAGTATGAAATAACTGCGAGTACCCATCCCCTGAGCAATTCACCTACCATGAGAGAAATCAACAGAAGCAAAAAGAAAAAAAAATCAGAAACAGCAACTAATAGAAGGAGGCCTCCGGCACCCAGGACAGTTTAATATTTATTCTCTTAATGCAGGTCCTGTCCTGCACAGATTCTCAGTCCCCTCTCTGCAAGTCTGAAATCCTAAAAAATCTGAGCACCAGAGGACTTTTTTTTTTTAACTTATTGGCCAGCAAAACTGGACCTGAACTGACATAAGGCTACCAGAATCTGTATTTAGCTACTTACCATGAGCTTTCTTGTTTCATGGCAGAAATAGCCGTGTGTGTGACCTGGACCTGTTGGAAGTGTTCTGTAATGTATCATGTATGTAGCATATCGTCTTGCTAAAATATGAATTCTGAACTCTGATGCCATGCTGGCTCATGGGTTTCAGGTAAGGGATTGTGGATTGATACTTATATCTCCTAGGGGGCCTGGGTTAAGCATCTGACTCTTGCTTTCGGCTCAGGTCATGATCTCAGGGTTGTGAGATCGAGCCCTGTGTCAGGCTCTACGCTCAGCGTGGAGTCTGCTTGTCCCTAACGAGAAGTCAGCCCTGGTTGTCCGTGGTGTCACCGTGGGGTTCAGATCAGGAGCAAGGGGGCAAAAGGGGAGACAGCCGCAGGCAGAAAGAGAAGTATTAGAACGGGAGCGGCCAAGGTGGAGGATGAGAATCAGAAAAGGAGAGTGTTGCGGGTTAAGTCGTAACCCCCCCCAAAAGACGAACAGAACCTCTAACCTCTGTACCTGTGAGTTTAACCTGATTTGGGAGTAGGGTGTTTAGCAATGGAATCCAGTCAAAGCGAGGTCATGCCGAGTGAGGGTGCCCCCTAGTCCAGTGCCTGATGTCCTCGGAAGAAGAGGGAAGTTTGCAAGGAACACCGAAAGCTGCAGGCCACTGCCAGGAGCTGGGAGAAGGGCCTGGAACGTTTCCCTCTGAGCAGCCAAGAAGGAACCGACCCTGCCGATAATCCCTGGCTTTTGGACTTCTGGCCTCCAGAACATATAGAGAGAGGACACAGTTCTGTTGTTTTGAGGCAACGAGTTTGTGGAGCCTGAGAAGGGGCAGCAGGGACAGAGAGCAGCCAGTGGAACCCAGTGCCCGGACAATGCCCAGCCGCCCAAAGAAGCCCTTGTCCAGACAGGCCGGTGAGCTCCCTGCCTAGAACGTTCCCTGAGGATGACTAGCTCTGCATGGTCTGGATCTCTCACTGGGTGTTGCCTTGGAACACCCAGAAAAAGTCAGGACCCATTTCTTTAAAGAAAGCATATGAGCCTGGGTGGCTCAGTGGGTTAAAGTCTCTGCCTTCAGCTCAGGTCATGATCTCAGGGTCCTGGGATCGAGCCCTGCATTGGGCTCTCTGCTCAGCAGGGAGCCTGCTTCCTCCTCTCCCTCTGCCTGCCTCTCTGCCTACTTGTGATCTCTCTTTCTCCGTCAAATAAATAAATAAAATCTTAAAAAAAAAAGAAAGCACATGAATCACACACACACACACACACACACACACACACACACACACACACACACACACACACAAATCTGCTAACTTCCCCTCCCCACCAAATAGTACTGTTGCTAGCTACAGAGGAAGCGATTTCGCAACTGTGTTCCTATTTTCCATGCATACTCTGTCCTTCCGGTGGGTCCGTGGCTCACAACCTACCAGGTTTCACCTTCAGGTTCAGAAGGACCCAAACAGCACAATGAGAAGAGCTCACACTGGTCCTCCCTCAAATCTGCCTCCTCTGCTTGGACGCCAATGGACACCAAAACCACAATGTTAAAAGACCAGGGAAGTTTGAAGAAGGGCTCAGAAGAGTCTGCCTTGGCTGAGGACACTGTGAGGGGCCACCCCCAGAATCCCGCCCGTGGGGTGAGGGGCGCAGGCAGGACAGAAACAGACCGTGCTGGGTGCAAACGGAGTGCCCTCACTGGGCGATGCTAACCTCAGTCCCACATGTTTTCCTACACAATTTCACAATCTCAGGCAAAAATCATCCGTGGGGGGGCTGGGGTGGGGGATGAGGGCCGAGCCTGCCTTCCTGAAATAAAACAGCTTTTAATCTTTCTACATCCCCCTCCTAGGCTGCAAACAGCCTTTCTGCAATGAGGCTTCCTTCCTTCTCCCTCTTCAAAGGCTTCCTTTGTCTCAGACCATCTCCCGAGCCATACCCCCTTTCTCAGGATGGGTTCCGTGGATAACCCATAACGCTGAAGTGTCAAGAGAACCTGTTGATTATAAGACATGATTAATCTCCCCAGTTGAATTACTTAGCCGCTTGGGTGTGATGTGGCGTTCAACCAGATTTGAATTTTTGCCAAACTGGACCTATTTCTAATTTTTATGGGTTCTGATTCACCTGCACTTGAATCTGTTGACCACGGAGACATTATGAAAGCAAATTAGTAAAGAAATGGTTGACAGGATTTGTCAGCTTAGGTGAAACTTACAATTAATCAATAGATATTTTTCCATCCCAAATCTGATGGATTCACTAACGGCTTTGGGAGAGAAACCACTACCACGTTAAATGCGCATGTCAAAGAAGAGTTGGATCCCAACTTCCTATACATAAAAATATGAAAAATCACGCTATTTGAATTCCCCAAAATACAGTAGAGAGCACTTGAGTGCTTTACCAGGAAGCAAACCCTGGGAGCAGTGCAAGTCACACGTTTTTGTGTTTAATCCTCATAAAAATCAGTTCGGTGAGTGCTACTCTAAGCCCCCATTTTACAGATGGGGAACCTGAGGCTCAGAGAGAGTTGTTTAGCCAATGTCACTCAAATGGTAGGTGGCAGAGCTAAAGCTGAGCCTAGAGATCCCTGAAGACTTAGCACATTGGTAGTTCTGGAAGCAAGCAGCTGGTTGGCAATGATCTGGTTTCCATGATCTGCAGAGACCTCATAGCCACCCCTGGAACTTTCAGGATTCAGGTAGATGATCCACCTTGCCTTTCTGCACGGATCTGTCTACTGCCAGGCACTTCCAGATATCCGTAATTCCACAGAACAACTGGAAACCCACTGACCGTAGACACACGCACCCACCAGGAGCGATCCGTAACCTTCTGGAAAGTGAGAACAGCCTGTACTTGCTAATACCAATCCAAAACCATTGGGTTATGCATTCAGATGGACTCTGTATTCATAGCCCCGGAAGAGTCATAAATTGGAGATAAGAGTTTAAAAAACAAATCCCTCAGCTCTGTTTAATAACGTGGCTGAAGTCAAGACATTCCATTGGAATGATGATCGTCTCAGTGGACTCTGGAGTTGACCCTAAGATGCCCTTACAAATAACCACCAAGTGACTTGCAAAGACAAACCATGAGTAACACCATCCTCCCCCATGCCCTGATGTCCTTAAGTCTGGGTTTTCTACAAACCACATCCTGGCCTTTTCAGATAAGGCACACTCAGAGCCTTGATTTCTGAAATCCAACCAAGGGGCTAATGAGGGAGCATTGGGTCTTCCTGGATCCTTCTCACCCCCTACAAAAGCACTGTGCTCTTTAAGCAAAGGACCAGAAGAGCCAGCGGGCCACTGTTCTAAGGCTGTGGCTCTTGGGCTCACCTTGAGATAGCTGTGACATTAAGAAGCTAGGACCAGCCAGGCCCAGTCCCCAACATTGTAATTTTATCAGTCGGGGATTCCCCTGTGATTCTAATGCACAGTCAAGGCTAAGAACCTCTGTTCTGAGGCCAGGGGCCCCGAGGTCCTTGACCTCTACCCATATCACCAATGGGACAGAGGGACGCAGGGCACGTTTCCAAGCTTAGTTTGATTTTGTTATGATTCTATTTTCATTTCTTATAATACAATTATATTGACTGTGGCTCCCACAGCAGCTTCACATGCCAACTAGAAAATTGAATAACTTCAATCCCAGTTCCACATGTGTTGGGAGCCCTATTGGACTGTTACAGTCAGTTTATAAAGCATCATAAAACTCCAGTATGGACTTAATTTCCTTTCAAGATCTAAAATGGGCATCGCGTGGAATTCAAAATTAACTTCATTCAGCCATCGAAAAGAATGCAGTCTCGCCATTTGCAACCACGTGGATGGAGCTAGACTGTATAATGCTGAGCGAAATAAGTCAGAGAAAGACAAATACCGTATGAGCACACTCATTTGTGGAACTGAAGAAACAAAACAGATGAGCAAAGGGGGTGAGGAAAGAGAGAGAGCGAGAGCGAGAGAGAGACAGAGAGCGAGAGAGAGGCGCAAACCGAGAAACAGACCTTAACTCTAGAGAACACACTGATGGTCACCAGAGGGGAGGGGAGGGAGGGATGGGTGAGACAGGTGATGGGGATTAAGGAAGGCACTTGCTGTGATGAACACCAGGTTTTGTATGGAAGTTTTGAATCACTGTATTGTACTCCTGAAATTAATACTATGCTGTATGTTAACTAACTGGAAATAAAATTTTAAAAAATTTTAAAGATTTTATTTATTTGTTTGATGGAGAGACAGAGAGAGCACAAGCAGGGGGAGCGGCAGGCAGGGGGAGAGAGAGAAGCAGGCTCCCTGCCGAGCAGACAGCCCAATGCTGGGCTCGATCCCAGGACCCTGGGGCCGTGACCTGAGCCGTAGGCAGATGCTTAACCGACTGAGCCACCCACGTGCCCCTAAAATAAAAACTTCTTTGAAAAAGAAACAAAAATTCACTTCAAAAACTTAAATGTACACTAAAGGGCTGTAAAAATAAATAACTCCAAGAACTTTACTAAGCACTGAATGAGCATGGAAACAATATAAGGTAAATTTTGGATGAGATTCTCTTGACACCAGACTTTCCTTTTTTTTCTTTTTTAAGATTTTATTTATTTATTTATTCACGAGAGACAGAAAGAGAGAGAGAGGCAGAGGCACAGGGAACACCAGGGAGCCCGATGCGGGACTCGATCCCAGGGCCCCGGGATCATGACCTGAGCCGAAGGCAGATGCCCAACCTACTGAGCCACCCAGGCACCCCGAAACCAGACTTTTCAACTGCTATCAAATCTCACCAATTTTTTTTTTAGAAAACACATCACTTCTTAAAATTATAAATTTTGTTTTTCAATCTGACCCTTCTCGACAGTAACAAAAACTATGGTAACATAAACTTACTTAAAAATCCTGAACAAGAAAAGTAGCAGCTAATATTGAACACTCCTAGAAGTATGTTAATTTCAGGCTTTGCCTAGGCCCTAGCAAGTGACTGGAGTGTGTCAGATGAGAATTTGTCCTTTTTTTGTAGAGGTAGCAAAGGAAAAACACTTCCACCACTCACTTGGCTTCCAACCCTTCGGTTCTAGAAGAGACTATTGTTTCTGGCAGGACCAGAGCACAATAGTCAGCTCCTAACTTGGAATTTTCTTATTCTCCTGTTCAAGTCAGTAAAGTCAGTAAGACCACTGTATTTGATTTGCACCATCTACTGCCCATCACTGAGAGTTGTTTCAATACCTAACCTTTTTATACTCACTGGCCCCATTCATCCTTTTCTGTGTTCGCACCATTTGCCACCAAACTGTATTTTGGAGTCAATCAGAAATCATGCATTTCATGGGAAAGCTTTGTTAAGAGAATGTAAGAGGCTTACCGGGCTCTGTCGCCGTCCTAATTTCCCATTTGGCCACCTGCAGTGCCACGGAGGGCCACCCTCTGTCGGTAGGCACGTTCAGAGGAAAGAAACTGGCTTTACGGTCAGCAGAACCTAGCACACGGTTTGCAGAAGTTTATGTGGGAAGAAGGGAACTTGTGATTTCTTAACTGTTGCCAAATCATTTCTTGACTGTGCTTTAAAATTTCAAAACTGAAATTCAGGGGGAGAACGTTATTTATAAAATGATTTAAATGAATGGTACAAATATAACACATATGGGTTTGTGCGTGTGTGTGTGTGAGTTTGCATATATCTGGGTGTGTGTGTGTGTGGTGGGGGGAAGGAGGCATGGCTGCAGGGAGCCTCACCACAATGTTAACATCGGTTTGTTAACCAAAATGTCAACATCGATTTGCTCTGGAGAGCAGGAGCAGGGGAAAAGGAGGGAGAGAAACAGGGACATTTTTTCCTCGACTTAGAAAAGTTCGGTGTGTTTTTATAAACTTTACCACACACATGAACTTGGTTTAGGAATGCCCAAACTCATCTTTTGTTATATAATGCAGTGAAATAACATATGCGTTGCTTCATCTGTGTTCCACGCGTTTCCAAAACAGCACAGAGGGAGGTGGGTGTTGGTCCCCCACCGGGCATAGGGTGCAGAGAGGGAGTCTCACCCCCGGTGTCCCTGCAACTCAGCCCATACCTGGCCCGTGGTAGAAGCGCAATAAACATCCAGTGAACGAGGGAATGAGTGGCTGCGGGTGCACGGGAATTCATGAGGCAGAAAGTGTTAATTTCCCGATTCAGTCTGATAAATGAACTGGATTTGGGGCTCTAGAGAGAGTGCCTCTGAAGGTTTAAGCACAGGGGTCAGCAAACTGCAGCACGTTGGCCAAATCCAGCCTGGGACTGGGGGTGTGTCCGGGGGATGGGGGTGAAGAATAATTTTTACAAATAAACATTTGATGCTAAGGAACACTAACCTTGAACTCCAAATACACGAATGTGATCAAACACCAGAGAATGCCATTCTTGTCACTGTAAGATCTATATTATAAAAAAGTGCACTTGACTGTTATATTTTGAATTTTATCAAATAAATAATCATGTGATATGTTTTTCTCTTATTATGTAAGTACCTACATCATGTCTTTAATGTGCCTCTTGGCCTACAGAGTCTAAACTATTTATTTCCCAGAAATTACTGGCTGACCCCTGGCCAAGAGATTCATTTGGAAGGGACAGAATGTGTTTCATCCTGCCTGACATTGGGGACAGGGTGGGGTGGGGTGTGTGTGACATTTTTAAGCATGTGCGCACGCGTACACGCGCGCACACACACGCACACACACACACACACACACACACACACACACACTCTGTATCATTACTATTCCCCCAAGGTTCCCATGACACCAGTCCCTTGGTTTCCCTCGAACAATTTGCTCCAAAATAAAGTTTTAAAAAGTAAGTAAAGGGGCACCTGAGCAGCTCAATCAGTTACGTGTCTGCCTTCGGCTCAGATCATGGTCCCAGGTTCCTGGGATCGAGTCCCACATGGGGCTCCCTGCTCAGCAGGGAGTCTGCTTCTCCCTCCCCCTCTGCCCCCCCCGCCCCAACTTGTGTTCTATCACTCAATCTCTCTCTTTCAAATAAATCAGTAAAATCTTAAATTAAAAAAAAAAAGTAGAAATGACTGCCAGTAGTGGGCTGAACAAGTGGGCTGAACTTCAGGCTGGACTGCTGGCCAGCCTTTCTAGAAAAGACAGACATACACGCCCTGGCTTTCCAGCCACAAAATGTCAGCCGATTACAGGCCAGTCAACTGGGCTCCCCTCAAGCCCGGTGCGTGGCGGGGCAATGCTCACACAGTCTAGTCGGTGCTGCGCCAGGCAAGCTCAGGAACGTGGGCCACTTACTCAAATCGAGTGAACCTTCACAGGTGTTTCCACCCAACCAGTAACCATGAAAGATGGCAATGACATTGACACTTGGCAGGACGGTCACTGCAAACCAGAAGTAGCCAGAGGAACCAGCCCTCTGCCTGAGTCCCACACCTGGCTCTCAGGTGTCAGGCCCGCTCTCCCTGCCCTGCCCTTCTCGCTCCCCTGGGCTGTGGCCCACAGCAGGCCTGGGGAGCTGCGGGTGCTGGCCACGCCCCTCTCCTCTGGCCTCATTGGGCCGCCGAGCATTCACAGGGCAGCGGGTGGCTTCTCCGCATCCAGGCCACAGCAAAGTGCCACAGAGGGAAATCCCGTGGAGCCCTGAAGAAGGCTCAAGGCCTAGAACAGCACCAGGAACCCACCATCAGTTGTGTGTCAAAAAAAAAAAAAAAATCAACATGGAATATAGAAAAGGCTACAGTGGAAGGAGTCATAAAAAAGAACCATTTCTTAAGCAATAGATTTGGATGAAGAAATGCACGAGAGGATTCCTCTACACAAAAGCCAGATCTGATGTGAGTCCATCCTGGCTTGCAATTGAGGTGCACATCTCCCGAGGGCACGGCTGCTGTGTGCCCACATCTGGGAGCCCCCGCGCAGCTTCCCAAGATGCCGCCAGGCCCCTCCCTTGTCAGCGCAGACACAGGCGACATGGACAACAGGACTTGGCTGCAGGTAGCAGCTACTGTCCATCTCATGGTCCTGCCATGCCTGTTCCCACAATTCCATAGCTTTTTTCCTAGTCCCCATTTCTCCCTTACTCCCGAGTCCCTCAACCCACCCTCCAGAGCACTCTGTTAGCACTCAGACTTACACCTGCCCCATTTTGCTCATTCCCCACCAGTTCTTCTCCATTTGTATTATCATTTCTCATTTTAAACAAAAGCTTAAATGCTAGTCTATATAATATCTCAATACCCATCAGAAAATGGCAGCCCTCTGGATGAGAAAGTTAGCTGAAGGCACTTTTCCTATGGCCATATAGCCCCAGATCAGGGCACAGAGCTAGGTATGAAGAGGGAGGGCTGGATTACAGCCTCACTTGGCCATATGGCCAACTACTCTTGAGCAGTAGACAACCTGTGCGACTGTACATGGTGGCTCAGCTAAACCAAATTGAAGCCTAGTTCATCAACATGAATAGGACTGTCTCCTTTCAACACCATGTCTGACTGCACAAGCAGGGTCAAGGCAAGGTTTTGCAGTACTCTGCAAATTCGCTTCTTGAGGCAGTCCCAGGTTGCAGACCAATTATCTGAAAACCTGGGTCTTTCCATTCGTTGCAACCCATTCCTGTGTTTCCTGAAGCCACTGTCTCAAATAACGGGCCAAGACACCACAAAAAGCCATAGCACTTGAGAGCTGGAAGGGTCACCTTATTTCAGGGATGTGGGAACTGAAGGCAAAGGTCAACAGGGCAGTGGTGGTAGAGAGGAGTACGGGAACCCAGCACCCCACTTCTGCTCTGTGCACTTTCAACTTCTCCCTTCACAAATGCCCTAAGTGAAAAGCCAAACAGGATCAAGCCTCCCGTCCACGTTTAGTGAAGAGGATGAGGGTGAGTTTTCCGGCTCCCACCAACTCTGTGTTCCTACTCCCCACCTCTTCTGCTAACATCTCATCATCATAAAACTTCTCCTTCCACTGACACACTGCGGGCACGCTGACGTTTGTTCTGGCTGCTCCCGGTCCGCCAAAGCCAAGTTAGGTGCTGACAGGTGTTCCCAGGCCAAGAGGGATTAATGAAACAGAAAAGCCTCGTAAGACGTGTACCAGTGAGAGTCCCCCCGTCCCCAACCCTCGGACCTCCCTCTGGTGGGAAGGGGGCTCTGAGGCGGTCGCTGCTTCAGGGAAGGGTCGACACCACAGGACCCAAGAAAAGAGAGCAGTTGCAAAAGTTGCAGTTGAGTCCTAGATGTTTGAAATCTATACACATAAGATGGCATTTCCTTTCCCCGGACAAGGTTGAATCTATCCAGCCCGAAGACGAGGAGCTGGCCAGAGAGGAGCGTGACAGAGGGAGGGAGGTGCCCGCTGGATCGCAGACAAGGGCCTGGCCCGTGCTAAGTTCAGGAGGAAACTCAGAAGCCACACATAAATGTTGGGAGTCAGGAGCAGGGGGAGCCCCCTCCTCATACCCCAGCTAGAATCGGGGGAAGTGGCAGTGTCTAGAATCTTCCTCACTACCCTAGGCCCGAGAGCAGTGGGGAGCACAGAGGCAAAGGGGGCTTGACACAGCTGCCCTGGTTTGCTCTAAACCCCACCGCGTCGTGGAGGGAAAGGCTTCCGAGGGGAGTGAAAGCTGGCTGACACGGCAGGAGGCTTTCGAGGTCAGGTGGTGGGGACAGAGGGGGGATGGCAGTGCAAACGGACGGACGGGCCACAGTTGAGGGAGCTGAGCGATGAGCTGAGACCATTCTGTGTGATTGTTCCATTGAGCCTGCAGTCACATGGGAAGGCGCTTATAGCTTGTAAACTTCCGGCCGTGGCCATCCTTATCCGTGAGTAAAGACGGGGGTGGCGAGGGGGCGGGGTGGGCTTTAGAAAGTTAAGATATAAAGGGTCTCGGTCAAAAATAGGGCGTATGGGGGCGGGGCGGTGTTGGGAAGGACAGAAACAACCCGGCCACACTGGGTTCGTTAGAGACGTCCCTGGGAACCCATATTTAGCTTCGTAGATACTGATGGACAAATGGAAAAATAAGTTCGTTGCTAATAGGTACCCCTGAAATGATGTGTCAAGAATGACACTTGACCTCTTTGGCTCTTCCTCCTCAAAACCCGTAACTCCAGTCTCATCATGAGAAAAACATCGGAAAAACCCGAATCGAGGGCTACTCTACAAAATCCCTGACCAGTTATCCTCAAAACTGTCAAGGTCATCCAAAACGAGGACAATCGGAGTGACCGTCACCGCTCATAGCAGCCTAAAGACATGTGCCGGCTACACGTAATAAGGTATCCTGAGCATTAGGGGAAAACTAATGGGACCTGACGAGAGTATGGGGTTTAACTAATAATAACGTATCAATAAATGGGGCATAGTCCTAGAGGAGGTTACTAACGATGGGAAACCGGGTGGCGGTGGGGGGGCGTCTACAGGGACTGTCTGTGCTCTCTGCAGCTGTTGCGTTAATGCACAAAATAAAATAAAATAAAAGATTCACTTAAATACTAAAAAGAAAAATGACCCCATAAACTGAGCTAGATTCTCTGTATATGCATATGGCTTGTAGAGATAGGTAAAATAAAAGGTGAATGTTCCCACTTGAAACAAGACAAGACGACAAAGCTTTTTCCAAAAAAAAAGCACAGGCAGAAGGTGTGGACATCATCGGCGCTGTGTTGTTTCCCCTCCAAATATGCTAGTTGGAACTTTGTAATTTAGAAAAAAAATTAGGACAAACCCAAATGTCGATCAATGGAGCCTCATTAAGTAAAATGCTACATCCGTGCAACTCCTACCGCAGAGCCATTAGTGGGGCGGCCGGGAACCAAGGGCGGATGCACGGATCCCAAACAGAGGGCTGGGTGGATAAACAAGACCCTTCCAGCTCCCCAAGGGCAAGCCCCCTCCTGACCTAGTCCTCTGTCTCCCCTCCCAAGAGCCACGCACACAGACCCCGTGTCACCCCTCCACCCAAACTTGGCTCCCTTCTGGGACTCCTCCAGAACTCAGTTTGGATTTCATTAAAAATGGAGTGGCCTCCTCTAAAGGGCACCCCCACCCCCTGCCGGGCAGGACTTCATGCTCTGAACTCCCAAAGGGCCAAGCCACCCTCTGTTTCCCTTTTCCAAACTCTTACCTGGCGTTCACCGATCAGTGTGTGTCCCTGAGGGCAGAAACTCCAGCGTCGTACCCTCCTGCGCCCAGCCCAGGGGCCGTAGCATAGTAGCAAGCTCAGTGGATGTTTCTGGAATGAAGGGAGGGAGGGATGGAGAATAGGAGAAGAAAGGAAGGGCTCCCCGGCCGCAGCTGACCCTCAGGAGAGCTCACTGTGTGCCAGCACTGGCCCTTCCGAACTTTCTCGCCTCTCCCAGGAACCCCTGACGGAGGGACCGTGGTTGCGCTCAGTGTTTATCAGAGGGAACTAAAGCACCAAGAGGTTAAAAAAAGTCAGGTTACTCTTGCTCCAGAACTGTGCCCTTGACGGCTACTGGATATTCCGACAACAGAAATGATCCTGGGGACCTACAAAAAGTCACCTAATGTGGCAAACACAAGATGACCAGCGACATCCGACAAAGTGGTTTTGAGAGTAGAAGAATCAAAAGCCAGGTTAGAAGGGATTTCCCAGTAACCCGGGAGGTGATCAGACCCGGTCACCTGGCCCACGCAGCAGGGAGCCCAGCACCCCGCGGAAGTTTCCTGAAGGAGTGCAAGGGCTACCATCACCTGGGCCAGAGCGCAGTCATCAACACGGCGATGCGAGCTTCTCTGTCATCTAGAGCCCGTGTCTGCCCAATTCTCCTTGATATTCTCAGACCTGGCGTCCCTGGCACCCCAAGGCTGTCCCCTGTTTGCAGCCCACATTCAGCTGTGGTGCGGATTACGCTTTCTGCTTTCAGAGGAGGAAGCAGGCTTGCAGAGGTTCAGTGATCTGCCTGCATGTACAGAGAGCTCTGTGGCACCTGTCACACCCTCCCTACGCTCCATTGCCCCAGGTCCAGTTTCCACTGTCAACCTTTGGAGGCCCAGGGCTGCTTGATTCAGCCAGTGACGTCCGGAGCCCCTATCCGCTGATAAACGTTGGGGACAATGGAAGGGAGACACAGAGGATTCGATCGGTAAAATTAAGGGCAGTTTTCTTATATATAAATCTCTCCTGATTCTAAGATTACCACCTAGTTCTACACATTGAAATTCAAGAATGTGTACCATGGAGGCTGAACGCCCTCCAGATTCCACACGTCAAACAGAACCCGTATGAACAACTGGGTATGTGATCTTGAAGATACTCCCTCTGTGTATACTGACCTGGTGTTACAAGCATTTCTTTTGGAAAAATGGGATCAGACAAGTACTGCTCTGCGCCATTTTTGCACCCAGCCTCGTTTTGAATGTGTAGATCCTTCTTACTATTATTTTTATTGGCCCTGCTGTGCCCATCGTACGGACGTAACATTTTACTTAATGGATCTCCCATTGATTGACATTTGGGTTAGTCCCATTTTTTTTTAATTCAAAGAATACCGCATCTTTGGAAGGAAAGTACCAGAACCATGTTCCGGGGAGGGTGAAACGCCTGCAGAACGGAAAAGCGTGTTTGTACAACACACGGGCTATTCCTGATAGGACAGGTTTTCCAAGCCGGCAAAAGGCATGGAGCGCCGAGCATTTTGGTGGCTGGGCTCTTTGCGGGGAGAATCTCGTTTTTGCGCGACGGTGTGGGAGACCGTGACGCCAGAGCGCTCTGGTGCGGAGCGGAGGGCGTTGGAACAAGTGCATGTCGGGGAGCCTCCAGTGGCTTCGGGATGCAGGAGGTGAGGTGGGTTACTTGGGAGCGGGAGCGTCTGCGGGCGGGGAGGCGGTCAATACCAGAGCCTGAAAACATGTGGGAAGATTTGGGGAACAGTCCATCAACTCAAATAGGAGGGCACTGTGAACACCGGAGAAGGACCCGCTAGGTTGGAGGCCCAGGGCTCGAGTGGAGAGAAAGGTTCCATAAATCTTCATCTGATTCCTCGCCCTCCCAAGTACCTCTGCCCCTCCCCCACCCCCAACATGTCTTCTCTTCTCTTCCTTTCGAATTCGCTTTTTCCAGTCTCCAACTCTCTCCCAGTGGTGTTCTTAGAGTTGGAGAAAACCGTTTTTGCTTCTTCCTTTCTGCATCGGCACCCCCAAGAGACTGCAGAAAGGCCTTCAAGGTCAGAAATTCTGTAAGATCCAGCCGAGGGCAAAGGTGTTAATAACCGTCCTGCCACCAGGTGGCGCGCCCAGCTCAGGATTTTGGACTTCGTGACTAGCGGACCGGTCATTGGTGTGTGATAATGTAGACATGAGCAGGAAAGTTAAAGCAAATCTGCACGTTTATAAAGGCTTTATTCATAGTTTGGGGGCAGTTTCAGTGGCGGCAACCCAAGTTTCTAAATAGAAAGAATTGTCATTCGCTATTTGGCCTATGGGTCTCAAAAGGGTTAAAGATTTAAGAAAAGCAAACACCGCAAAACCATAAACTTTTGCTCCCCCATTTGGGAGTAGATAGAGAATTTTAACGAAGCAATGAAGGATATGGAATAAAGCTCAGACTTCCCAGTGTATATTCTAAATCCACCTACCGAGTTTGATTTGGAGAAAGCAGAACCGGATTAGATACGGAATGTAGCCAGGTGGAAAACGCTGAAGTAGTTGAACGTGTGGTCAGTGTATATAGTGTGAGTGTCAGTCTACCCACTGCCATGTGCAAAAAGAAACACTGATTTTCTAGGACTCCGTTTCTTTTCCATCCCTGAGCTTCACCTTACCTGACTCTCCCGAAGCCTAACTCAGCCTCCCAGCGCCTGTGCACCGTTCCCGGGTCTGATGTAGTACTTTCAGAGTGGGCTGTGTGTGTGTGTGTGTGTGCACTGTCCATTTCGTAATCATTTTGCACATAAAGTTGGCACCTTCCCTCTTTTCTCAGCACCAACAACGGGCCTCCCTGGCCCGCCTAGTCCCTTCCCTCTTCCTGGACACCCAGATGTCCTCGTGTCGCTTTACCGCCCCCAACCCCCCTATGATCCCCTAAGACCAGTAGGCCTCTAGAAGACAAAATCTAAATAACTTACCCCGCACATGTCCCCCAAGGCAACGTGCACGGAGCTGAAGGTCAGCTTGGATGGGAACAAAGGAAGAGGGGCGAAGGGCAAGAAAAGGTGACGTTTTCGATGACTCACTCTCCTGGCGTCATCTCAGCATGTCAAGAGGTAGACACGAACTGTGTCCAGGGGACAGTTTTGCAAAGACTGGTCTTTAGTTCACTTGTTCGGGGATCATCCGGCTCTTACTTAAAATGCAGCCGTCAGGACTCAAATGTATTGATCCAGGAGCCCCGGGGCCGGGCCACTGAAGCCAGTGAAGTCTGGGGACCGCTCCGGAGAGCACGGGTTTTCAAAGTGTGGTTTCCAGCCCAGCAGCATTCCGCATCCCGTGGGCCCGGCTTGTTAGAGATGCAAAATTTCAGGCTCCACTCCCAACCTACTGAATCAGAAACTGACGTGGGACCCACCAGCTGCGAATTTACAGAAGCCCCTCAGGTGATTCTGATGCACATTCAAGTCTGAGAAGCGCGGGTCAACTTTGCCTGCAAACTGGAATCACCTGTGAGCTTTAAAGGCCAAAAGCCCAAAGCCCTGGCTCTACCCCAGGCCGACTCAGTCAGCATCTGCGTACATGGGGCCCAGGCGTGGGGATCATAAGTATGTCCTCCTTGCTGCGATATCCTGGCATGGTCCCCCGCCTGCGAATCTCCACGGTCGCAGCCCCTGTGATTGATGGCACAGAGTCATCTCCCACCTGTGTGTTTGCGTGGGCTGAAGACGTCAACGTAGGAACCAAAACCACAAAACTCCTTAAAGGAAACATGGGGGAAAGCTCCTTGACATTGGTCTTGGCGATGATTTTTTTTTTTTAGCCCAAATCACAGGCAACAAAAGCAAAAATCAACAAGTAGGAGCACATCAAACGAAAAAGCTTCAGCCCAGCAAAGGAAACCGGCAACAAAATGAAAAAGGCAGCCTAGAGAATGGGAGAAAACCTTTGCAAACCACAAATCTGATTAGGGGTCAATACTTAAAATACATAGGAACTCGTAGAGCTCAACAGCCAGACAACAAAAACCCAGACCAAAACAAGAAACCCGATTTCAAAAATGGGCAAAGGAACTGAATGGACATTTTTCCAAAGAGGAAACACAAAGAGCCAACATATACATGGAAAGGTGCTCAGCATCACGAATCACTGGAGAAACACAAATCAAAATCGCAGTGAAGGCTGGGGACCTGTGGCTTTTTGCCCTTCACCCCTTCCTATGCTTGCCACGGCCCACAGAGTGACCTGTCACGGTGGCCGCAGTGGGGAAATGGTCGCCACTCCTGTTTGCTCATCTCCCCGCTCTTCTTCCCTTGGGGCCACCTGCCCATAGGCAGAGAGGACCCCGTCCTCGCTGCCCCAAGTTAGCTCTGCATGGCAGGGAGCCCTCACTCTGCACCGAAGGCTCGCATTTCTGTTTTCCACCTGTGCCTGAGTGGGTCGACTCAACGGAGTCGGGGAATTGGAGAGTCGCAAGACGACAGGTCCCAGCTGGCGCCCGTGTGTCTTGCCCAGCGGCCGAGAGATGTAAATGACCCGGTCCCTCAGACACCAGCGATTCTGAAACTTGCAGACTTTCTGGGTGGAATTCGAAATGGCCAAGCGAGCGTCAGCAAGGCTGGGCATGGTTCACCGTGGGCGACCAGCCCCTCTTCCGGAGAGAGGAAACCCCGCACAGCGCATCCTCTGAAGAAAGCCCTTATACTTTTGGCTATAAACCTTCATGTGGTCTCTCTCAAGAAGGCTTTTGGAATGAAGTTTCATGAAAACAGGCTATATCAGGAAAAATGTAAACTCCCGTGTGACAGTGAAGACTAATCATGCCCAGAGTTAGGGCACATATCCAGAATTCAATTCTGATTCTTGCAGATGAAGGACCATCACAGGGTTGGGGCATCTGGGTGGCCCAGTCGGTTAAGCGTCTGCCTTTGGCTCAGGTCCTGATTCCAAGGTCCTGGGATCGAGCCCCGCGTCGGGCTCCCTGCTCACTGGGGTGTCTGCCCCTCCTTCTGCTCCTGCTCTCTCTCTCTCAAATAAATAGGTAAAATCTTTAAAATAGAAAAAAGGAGAACTAGCACAGGGTTTCATGCAAGCCAACATTTAGAACTATTTCATACATTTGGATTTTCTTATTTTTCTTCTTGTAGGATCGTAGGAAAAAGCAGAACTGGGAAAATATAGGAACTTGAATCAACAATAAGGGACTTTCCTCAAATAAATTTTAAGCAGGAAGTGGTCAGCCTTCTCATGGTTAGATAGAAGATTATGGAAAATGAAAAATTATATTTAAAAAAAGCCTACAGAAGTGAGCTCTGGGTATCTGAGACATTTCTGGAAAGTGTGATGGATTTACAGCCAAGGAAAACAAGAGTAGACCACACAGTGATTGAGAATAGGTAATGAAGGGAACAGCTAACAAACTGAGCGTCATTCCTTACATGAAAAAATTTTTAAACAGTATATGAATACAGTACATGAAATGTTGAGCAGAAATGGTTAGTAGAAGAAAATTCTCAGATACTATGTTTAAAAAAAGATTAAAAATATTCACTGTTTGAGGGGCACCTGGGTGGCTCAGTGGGTTAAGCCTCTGCCTTCAGCTCAGGTCATGATCCCAGGGTCCTGGGATCGAGCCCCGCATTGGGCTCTCTGCTTGGCGGGGAGCCTGCTTCCTCCTCTCTCTCTGCCTGCCTCTCTGCCTACTTGTGATCTCTCTCTGTGTGTCAAATAAATAAATAAAATCTTAAAAAAATAAAATAAAAAAATAAAAAATAAAAATAAAATATTCACTGTTCGAGAATATAAAATCGATCCTATATCTAAAGTAATAAGATAAAAATAATAATACAAGCTAATATTTATGGAGCCCTTGGTAGATATGATACCCCATGCTGAGTACTTTTCATGGATTATATCACTTAGCTTTACAACTAACCTATGTAGAAGTTAGACCTAGCAATCCTAGTAACACAGGTATAGACACATAAACACAAACACACCCATGCATATATATACACACACAAAACTGCACTTATATGAGTGGATATATGTGAATCATATATGTTATATATATGCATGTAAGCATTCTATCATCTTTGACTTGGTCAGCTTTGTGGGAAGTGGGCACGGGGCACCCGAGCATCGTACCCATCCACAGAATGTTCCTGAACTCACAGTTCAGTAGGATGAAAAACACTACTAACCTTCAAACTGTCAAATCTCAGCGGGCTTCAAAATGCCATTTATGGATGGGTGGGGTGAGAGTGGTGGCAGGAGAGAATGGTCAGTGGTTAGATTATTCAGAAATATGAGTGGGGGTGTTCAGCAAGGGAGGTTGCCAGTGGGAGAGCCGGAGACCTACTAAGAGGGATTCTATCTTTGCTCAAACCACAATGTTAACACTGGGAGCCATCGTCGATGAAAAACAGCAATGTGTCATAGGGAAAAAGGGCTGCTCAGGTTTTTCATCCACACCTGCACTTGCAAAGGGAAATTCATGAATGCATGACACCCCTCGCCCCGGCTTGAGACACCAAGCCAAAGCAATGGAAATAAGTGCTCAAAACCAAGATTTGATCGTCTGTGAGCATTTTTTTTACATTGCCCTCTCATCAATAAAAAACATTTAACATACATCCTATATATTTCTGTATTAATGCAATGGGCATGTGATGAAATAGCCACAAACACACTTTTGAAAAGATGACATCTATCTGTGTATTTTCTTCCCACACCTCACTTCGGAGACCCAGCTAAGGGTCTCAGGAAAGGAACAGCAACAGCCATGAGGTTCCGCTAGGTGGCGCTCTGCACCGTAGACCTAGAACCATGAATTGGGTCAGATACTGGGGAAATTTTAGCAAAGCGCCTTTTAAATTGTGACCATTAGCAGCTCTATTTGTCAGGACTTAAGGGACTGTGAATCCAGATGGCCACTTACCCGTCTCTACCCACATCTGTCCAGTGTTCTTGTCCAAACTGTCTTCACATTTTAGCCTCGAACGGAGCGGCCAAATCCCACATAAAGTATATTCCTCCAAAACAAGTGCCGGGGGAAGCATCTAGGCTAGTTTTAGAATATAGATTCCTGGGCCCCAAAGATCAGGCTCGCTGCTGTGGAGGCCTGGAATCCACATGGTTTCCAAGCTCCTTAGGTGATTCTGGTCCCCAATAAAACTGGAAAACCAATCGAACTCGTGGGACAGAGCTGCGTCTGTTTGGGGTGGAACCATTTCTGTCCTCTGTGAACTGGGGTAGCTGACTTAACCCCTCTGATCTCACCGATATCTCTGCATTAACCCATCATCCTTAAGATGGAGCCTCACAGAGGCGATGTGAAGATGTAATGGAATAAAGGAAGCATTAATTTGCACTCGCTGCTGAAGAAATGTGACTTCCTTCCCTCGTCTGCCACACCATTTCATAACACTGTCTGGGGACCAGTAACTTCATCTTATACTGTTCTTCCTAAGATCCTCCTCACTCTCTCGTTGCCCTGTCATTCCCTGTGGGGCCCTTGCCCTTGGGAATGGGAGCCAAACATGAAATTGTTTCACATTCATTCTCTCCAGAACACAGTTCCTGTATTCTGTCGACTTAGGTGGCCGGCTCTGGGGAGTTGATCATCTCACAAATTAATCCATCATGATGTGTTAATGGAGAAGAGTCCTGTGTTACAACAATACCTGGCAGGTAATAGGGGCACCTGGGTGGCTCAGGCCATTAAGCACCTGCCTTTGGCCCAGGCCATGATCCTGGGGTCCTGGGATCGAGTCCCGCATCGGGCTCCAAAGTTGGCCGCCTCACCCTGCCCCCCTGGGGGGCTCTAAGGCTGTCAAAAAACCTGCCACGAGGCCACCAGGACCTCCTCCCTCCTTCCAGATCCCACCAGACATGTCGCTGGGCCATGCTCCTCATGAGACACCAGAACTCAGACCTCCTCCGTCAGTATTAAGTTGGGGCTCTTCCAAAACATTTAATTAATATAAATCTCCAGGATCCATATAAGTGTGGAGAAATACGACCCCGGAAGCCTATGGCAAACATATTAGAAACCGACTCCAATCCAAGGTGAAGGTAATCTTAAAAGGCAGAGGTAAGATTTGTGATAAGGAGGAAGAATACGAATTCGAATGGATTTCCTTGGGGTTCATGGGAAAGAGATCCGTTTGAACCCAACAGTACACACAAAACCAGAATCCCACATGCAGCCACTGCTCTTTCTCTTCGTTTCCTGCGCATCACCCGAGGCTCGCGGTGGCATCTAAAGCCAAAGAGGAAACTGAGAGGGAGGGGGAGGTCCACACAAGCGCATCGGGGCCCGGGGACTCTTTCTCTTCAAGCCTTCCTTCCCTTTCTCTCGGTCGGTCGGTTGGGTGGGTGGGGGCTTGGTCTCCTGTTCTCCTGCATCACATGAATTCAGTGAAAGGGGTTCATTTTCGGTCCGGGGGCTCAAAAGTACAGCCCTTTTTGACTTCGCCTCCCACACTGCTCTTCGCGCCTCAGAAGCTACAGGTGGTCCCCGGGATGCCTTAGGGTCAAGGGCTCAGTCTTCCAGCAGAGGCCACTGGCCGTGTGTCCCGCGCACTGACTGCCCGAGCCCCGGAAACCCGCTCGCGGCAGCAGGTGCAGAAGAGGCGGCGGGCAAATCGAACCTGACCCCCACCCCCATTTCAAGATTCAGCCAGAGGCGCGACCTGTTTCTGCCATTCATCCCGGTTCGGAGGAGAAGGCGGAAGGCCACACAAAGCGTGTTTGGGGGGAGGGGGCAGCCTCGGGTGTCCGAGCTGTGCCTGGGGTTGAGCCTGGGGAACGACACGCCCGGGTTCTCAGCCCCCCCCCCCGCCCCACGTGCTCTATACTCTGTTTACATGAAGAGACCATCCAGACGTACGAGTGCCCAAAGAGAGCAGGAAACAGATGTGAGGATGGGCCGGGAACCGGGCTCTGATCACATCCCCCCTCTAGAGACCGCAGATGCTTGCTTGGCCTCTTCTCAGCCATAGCACCTGCCCTGCTGAATGCCCGCGCCCCGCCCCTTGGCCGGATCCCACAAAGACTGGGACCCCGAGTCTCGCGAGGCACAAGATGCATCCGAGGAGGAAGGACACAACCTGGCAAGTCCAGGGGGGAAGGGAGCTGGGGGCCAAGCCCTGACAGTGGAGGGGGACTCATGGGCGGTCGGGGGTCCCTTCCGGGGTAGAGCCCAACAGAGGCAGGTGAGCCGAGCAGCGGGACATTCCGATCTTTGGAGGGGACCGGGCAGTCACTTGATCAAGTGTGACCGGCCAAGATCACAAAGAATTTGGGACAAAAACCGTTTGTCCATGTGCTTTGGGTCGTTTCCTACAACAAAACCTGGACGTAAGCTCGTGTCAAAATAGGGTGTGGTTTCAGAGACGCGTTATTTTCAGTTTCCCTTCCTCTTAATCCATTTCACAAGACGTTTAAGCTGTCTTCAAGTGCCTTATGGTTTATAAGTCACCTAAATCGCTTCAGCCTTATGTGTTGATGTGTCTTAATCGAAAAAGCTTTATGATGGCTAAGAGCCAAGTTTTATGACATTATCTTTGTTTTCACTGAAGAAGAAAGGTGCCTACTAAGTACAATAAAGCTTAAAGATGTTGTCAAATAGTTGGCTCTAGAAGCTTATGTCTTTATTCATTCCAGAGACTGATTTGGGAATTTGTAACCCTTACCGATTACAAGTCCTTTGGAAAGAACATATATATACTGTGTATTTACCACTATACTTAAAGTCAAACCTTTGGCATTTCATACATGCTCAGCATCTCCCAACGAATGCTCCGAGATTTGAACCCATGCACGCTATTTTTTAAAGGGCACAGACAGCCCCTGTAGATAATCCCTCTCATGAAATAAAGCCAAGTGATCAGTTTCAAATGTTGAATTCCTGAGACTTTAGACCCACTTGAAAGGACGTGTGTCTTCAGTGTGCCCTGGTCCTTTCTGTTCCCGTCTTTGAGTAGGAAAGCTGGCATTCAAGACTGCAGCCTTCTGAGCGCTGAGGTCTGTAAACCTCAGTTTCTCCCCTCCTCCTCCCTGAAATTTAAAGGAATCCAGAAAAATGTCATCCCTGCCCAATAACTGTATTTATTAAATAAATAAATAAATGTTCCCGGGGTCCTCCTGCAGAATTTACTATCAAAACCATCTCGAGCTGACGGATCAAGCTGGCAGATAATTATAAGTATATGGTATTAGTTAGCGAAGCAGTCTGAAAGGCCATTGCATGAGACAATGTTACTCTGGACACAGAATTTTGCAAAGCAGATAAAAATACCGGAGTCTGCTCAGGCTGCTGCATAAGGAAACGTCATAAACCGGGTGACTTAAACAACGTATACTTATTTCTCACAGTTCTGAAGGACAGAAATCCTGGCTCAGAGTGCCAGCAGCGGCCCCCTCTGGGCAGGGCCCTCTTCTGAGCTGTGGGCCCTTGGCCTCTCTTTGGTTCCTTACGCCGGCACGGTGGGAACACAGCAAGCGAGGTCTCCACTGTCTTCCTCTAAGGCACAGATGGTATTCCTGAGGGCTCCGCCCTCATGACCTGACCACCTCCCAAAGGCCGCACCTCCTGATACCATCACACTGGGGGTTAGGATTTTAGCATCTGACTTTGGGAGGGAACAAACGTTCAGTCCGGGACAAATGTAAGCAGGTCAATTACCATAGAAGGGAAAGAGCCTCCCTTTGTACAAAGCCAGATCACTTTAATTTTCTCATGTGTGAGTGGACTATGTCCATCGGTAGGAAAGATGTTTTTCACTATTTCCCCACGGAACCCAGCAACAGGCCCAAGAGCAAAGAGGGGCACCTAGGCGACCACCCGTGGGGAGCCAATTCTCGGTCTGCACAGAAGGGGGCGCTGCATGATACAGAAGGTGAGGCGTGGACTGTGTTGTCATTTCACTAACTCCGGTACATTGCAATGTCAGAGGCGCAGACCCAGGGCACCTTTTACCCTATTTCTAGACATACCAGTCCTTGTTATGGGTATAAGTGCGATTCTTCTCCCTATTTCGAGATTGTGTGTTTATTTCCTAATCACAAGAGAATTACGGGAGAATCGGAGCCTCGCGACCTCTCCTTGCCACGGTTCTCCCGGTATCATCTATCCAGGAACAGAAAGGAGAGGCTCAAGGGCAAAGGGAGTCACAGAGAGAGATGACTCCACGCATCATATAAAGTCCATTGTTCCAATTCCTTCATCACTGTGACTCTCCTCTCTGATACAGACCATCCCAGCCTTGGAGAATTGGAAAACACCCTTTCAGTGAGCCATCTATCAGCAAATCTAGGCAGCCGAGCTTCTCCTTGGTAAGTCGGGGAGTCCCATTTTGCAAAGAAGGGCTAGACCGTCTCTTTGAACACCTGACTGTAGGTCACATGATTGTCAGTGGCCAAGGAGTTTTTGAGACACTGCCAGAAGTACGGATGAGCCTGTGGGTTTGTTGGCCACTCAAGGACAGAACTCTTACAGAGCCTCTTCCGGAGCTGGAGGAACTTGGATTTCTGAAGGGGCTTCTCAAGGAAGATCAAGATAATAACGTCCACTTTTTCATCCATGAGCCTCTGATGGGACAAGTAAAACGCTAACTTAAAGTTCTCAGTCTTTGCGTACTTGTTTGTCATCACAAACACCGTCTTTTTGCTAAGCTGTATGCTCTGGGAAAGGTTTTCCAAAACTGGCTGCCCGGGTAACCAATCCCTTTCCTCAAGACATAAATTGAAATGTTTCTCTCTCGGGTCTTCCAGCTTGGCCACCAGCTCATCCAAAACCCATTCCGTCACCGCGGGATCTTTAGTGTCATACACCACAAAAGCGTCATAGCAAGAATCCAGGGATGTCAGACGCTGATACCCCCTTATCTTGGCCTTACAGAAATGGTAGCTATACCACACATCCCAGAAGTAGAGGTGGTTGGCTGTTGTAATCACCATCAGAGAAAGAGCCACCGATAGGGAAAGTGAGAACAGAATCAGGTTAGTCAGATCTAACTCACAGGTATACAGATCCAGAGAGACTACACTCTGGCCCTTGTGTGCGCCTGGCCCCACACAAGTCACATCCGTGGCCAAGTAAGGAATGGTCACCTCTGTGTGGTTAACCCACCAGACAAACCACACAGCATCACAGGTGCACAGAAAGCGATTGTGATGCAAAAGTAGCATCTCCAGGTTGTTGAGGACGTTTTCGGGAAAGCTGGTCTTTTGGATAATCTGGATTTTATTTGAGCTGAGGTCCAGATATCGCAACTGGAAAGCGTCTTGTAGAAAATACTTTGTCAGATGCCTGATTTGATTATACTTAAGAATCAGTTTCTTGAGGCTTCTGGAACAGTTGTATAATCTCTCAGGGACAGTCTTCAGCTCGTTGTAGCTGAGGTCCAAAGTTTCTAGATTCTTCAGATACTGGAGTCTTTCCCAGGTGAAGGACTTGAGCCCATTTTTGACCAAAGAGAGAGTCTTTAGATTCGGAGGCATGCCATCGAAAACTTCAGCAGGCAAGAAAGTCAGGGAATTTTCCGAGATGTCTAATTCCTCTAGGCTCAGCAGCTTCTTAAAGAATTTTAAGTATCTGTTATCACCGTCTCTCCATAAAACATCCAGATGATTGCCTCTAAATTCCAGAATTCTAAGAGACTTGCTCTCCATGGTCCTGCTGGTGGAGGTAGCGATGTCATTGTAGTTCATCATCAGTTTCTTCAGAACTTTTAGGTTCTTGGTAAAGTTTAACATGTGAGTAATTCCTTCTGATTGAAAGTAATGGCTGTTACTGCTAATATCTAGAACTTCCAGGTTGCGAAGCTCCTCAAATGCTGTTGAGTAGAGTAAATCAAGCCGGTTGTTTGAGAAGTCCAAATACTTCAAGTCCACTAAAGGCCGAAATTCACTGCCGTTGAGAGTTTGGCCAATGGTATTTCCTGACAAATTTAGGCATTTGAGGAAAGAGAGATGCCGAAAATCAGAGGACTTGATGAAAAATATATTGTTTCTACTTAGGTCCAAGGTCTGCCCATACATGTAACAATCTTTATTAAAAGGCAAGAAAGAAGGAGTCTCTTTGTTTTTGAACCTACAACTCCTTGCGTACTCGTCGTATCTGAAATAATGTAATGTTTCAAACACCTGAAGTGCTTGACCTTCTACAGAAGATCTGGTGCTAGAGCAGAAGCCAACTTCGCTTGAATCTCCTGAAGGTGATATCTTATTCATTGAAAGATCTATGACTTTCAGGGTTTTGAATTCTTCAAATATGCTCAGGTCCGCAATTTTTATGAAGTTCGTGCCGAGATCAAGAACTTCCAGATTGGAAAGACTCCGTAGCGGGGACAGATTATGGCTACTCAGCTCCTTAAAAACGTATCCTTTGATCCTCAACACTTTCAGGTGTTTCAGGGAAGAAAATGCATCGGACAGATTCAGAGCTGCACGATAGACCTGAAGTTCATAATTGAAAGACAGATCCAACTGGACAAGATTGTGAAGAAGGTACAAAAACTTGGCCTCCCCAATCTCTTTGGCCAAGAAGTTTTGGGAAAGATCTAGCTCCTTCAGCTTTTTAATGTTTTTAAACCATCTTTGGGGCACGTGCTGCAGAGAGTTACTGTGCAGACGTAACACTTGTAATTCTGTCAGCGCATCAAAAGCCGATGGGTGGATCTGGAGGGGAGAGTTATTTTCACAGGGTGTACAAGGAAATGGGACATTGTAACAACGAGGGCAATTTCCACTTAGGTCAAGAAGTTGCAATTGATGGAGGTTATTAAAATCCTCTTCTTGGATTCTTGCAATGGCGTTGTTATAAAGATAGAGTTCGGTTAACGTAGATGGCAAGGTAGTAGGGACATATGTGATATTGTTAGCTTTTAGGGAGAGCAATTTTAGATTTTTCAGACTCAGGAAAGCATCTTTTTCAATGAAAAACGAAACGTTACAAGGGTTGCGAAAATAACAGTTTTGGCCCAAGTAGAGCCTTTCTATGTTGGTCAGTTCTGTTAGGTTATTTTTCATGATAGAAAAGATACTGTTGGCCTCAAGGCTCAGCAGCTGCAGGTTGGGAGGAAGACCCTCGGGTATTTCTAGAAGCTGGTTTCCATCCAGATAAAGGGATTTCAAATAAGCGAGTCTACTAAAGCTTCTGGGCTTAATCTGTGGCCTCCTGGTGCACAGATGGTCTTTGGGCCCTAGGCGAACAGGTATACAGTTGCATCGGAAATCGATCTCCACCAGATAGTCCAGCTGGTGGAAGGAGGCTGGAGAGATGCTGGGTATATGGTTAATGGTGAGGGTGAGGTTGGTGACGTTGGTGGGAATACCTCCAGGGATTTCTGTCAAATGCTTGTCCGTGCAGTCCACAATCACATGGGCCTTCGGAGCATCCAGACTGACATCACAGGGCAGGGTTTTAGGAAACCATCTAGCTCCAAGGAGTTTGGAAATTAGGATTATGTTTAAAAGGATAAGGAGGTGTCTCTTCAAGGTCCACATTGGAAACACCTGAAAGTATAGGAAAAGCCAAATCGCCATCATTCGAAATCATTCTAAAATATACCAAGAATCAGATTTAAAATTTCCCATCTGCTGCCTCTCTTTTGCTACAGTTTCAAATAAACAACCCAGGTCTTATTCTCCAAGGGCTAAATGGTGTCTCCCCGCCCCTCATGGCTGTACTTGCCCTACTATGGAGGTTCATCATAATCAAGTTACACGCTTAGCCTTAGCTTTTCGATTCCATAGTTTTGAAGGTGGTAGAAGCAGTGTTTTCCTGTTCACTATTATTTAAAATAGTACAACAGAGGAGCTATCAACTAGCTGCCAAAGTCTGAAATGTGCAGATGAAGGAATATTAAGACAAAAATATGCTGGGAAGAAAGACACAGTAAGACCTTAGTGCAGGGCGCCTGGATAGCTCAGTTTGTTAAGCATCTGCCTTTGGCTCAGGATTGAGCCCTGCATCAGGCTCCCTTTTCAGCTGCGTGGCTGCTTCTCCCTCTTCCTCTGCCCCTCCCCCTGCTTGTGCACTCTCTCTCTTTCTCTCAAATAAATAAATAAGATCTTTTTTAAAAAAACACTTTAGTGCAGTTACTGTTTGCTTGCTAATAAGCCTGCTCTAGTACACGTTACAAGAGGTTTTCACAATATTCAAGCCTGTTAATAGTCTAATAGAAAAATTAAGAGAGCAATTATCTCCATTTTACAGATGAAGACTTAGCAACAGTAGCTGATTTGCCCAAGGACAGTCAACTACCATTTTGGCACTGCCATTCTATGACCTGGCTTTCCTTTCGGATTGTCTTTGGAAATCCAAGATGATTTGGGGATGAACATTTCCCCTACACGTTGGCTTTACATTACATAAATTTGGAAAGGAGCAAGCAGAGAGTCAGGGCATTGCCTTGCTGAGTCCTGATTGATCAAAGAAAATACTTATGGAAGTGAAAGGAAGGGGGGGCTAGTAATAATTATGCTAAGACTACGGGCAGAAAATCAAGACTCTGGCAGGCAAACTGGGACATATGGAAACGTACTCATAACGGTGATTCCTGGGCAACCAGGTTTAGCATGAGAGACAATGGGACCCTGGGGAGAAAGACCTTGAAATGTAGTAAGGGGAGTACTGAAGAGCTTTGCTAGTCACCATATTAACTTGAACTGGCCCTGCCTTAGAAGGTGGTTTAACCAGGGACATGCCCTCAAGTTTCAGGATTTCTATTCAATATTTTACTCTAGAAGACTGGCTTTGGTTTAACTGGTGCTCATCCATGGAATGATCTAGACTGTATCTCTACAACAGGCTTCTAGATCAATTAATGCTTTTGTCTTCCCAATTGACAGCATCAGTCCATTGTATTGATATCTAATAAACCAAACGCCCACTTCCCTTAGTTCCTCTAATAGAAGGGTAAATAAGCAAATTTCCCCTCAGTTTCCCTTTTCTATAATGCAAGATGGTTCAGAAGGATCTCAAGAGCTTACTCATACATCTTTATATGCCTAAAGTTTGTTGAGGTTAGAAGTACAACATTGTCTTTTTTCCCCCTCCTTCACCACCTTGTCTTCTCCTCATCAAAACCATTCACTGAAAAAAAAAAACCATTCACTGAATCCAGTTGACATTCTTCATTGACCTTCTTTTTTAAAAAATTTTATTTATTTATTTGACAGAGAGAGAGAGATCACACGTAGGCAGAGAGGCAGGCAGAGGGAGAGGAGGAAGCAGGCTCCCCGCTGAGCAGAGAGCCCGATGTGGGGCTCGATCCCAGGACCCTGGGACCACGACCTGAGCTGAAGGCAGAGGCTTTAACCCACGGAGCCACCCAGGCGCCCTTCATTGACCTTCTTGACATCCTCCTTGCTTCGCCATTTTAGCTGACATAATTTTGGTTGAGGTGATTCCACCCTCAGTCCACTCTAAAACCTCATCCTTGTCCTCAGGCTCTCGCTCTTCAAGTTAGTCTGAAGTCTTTAAAATGATTTCTTTTTTTTCCCTTTTTTTTACAGAATGAGCCCTAAGTTTTTATCATGGCATCCAAAGTCTTCCGCATAATTTTTCCCCTATCTACTTGTCCAGGCTTACCCAATACACTGCCCCTAGAAGCTTCTCTAGTCACTAACCCAAGCCCAGTTTGTAGTTCCCTTACTTACAAGTCCTTTCACCTGGACTAGTCTTTTCTGCCATTTCCACCCACCAGAATTCTAGTTCTCCTTTAAGGCTTTACCTCCCAATCTGGAGTATTCAGATCCCTGGGAAGATGTGATACTAGGCCAGGGTATACAGGAGGCCCTTAGTTAAATATGGTCTATCTCCCTGGAGCCTCAATCTTACGCAAAGATTTAGGAGAAATGTTCATCACTCGGGGAAGAGGGGTTGAGTCAAGATGGACAAAGGAGAGAAGTAGAGCGAGCCGTTTTTATGGTCCCTGATTATAGGATCCCAGACCCTGGATCCCATCTCCGGGAGTGCTTCTGTCAGAAGACATGATGGGTTCATGAACCCCAGTATCAGATACTAATGCTAAGGGCATTACTGTGGACCTTGGAGGTGTACTGTATTCCAAAGGGGGGAAACTGAATAAAGGACAAATTGTGAACCAGGTGCCCTCTTTGATCCCACTCCCACGGACCTAGATGAGCTCCTGGGAGGAACTGGGAAGATCCCTGAATTAGCAGAGTTAAAAACACGAAGTGACAATAATCACCACAATGGCGTTTCCAGAATATGCCTAGTTTAAATATTTCTGTGATGGGGGGAAGTGGATGTTCTAAGATGAAGACAGTTCAGTTATAAAAGTACAGTGGTGTGTTGGGAAATGTTTAACACCTGGCTGTCCTCCCCTAACCCACATCTCTGATTTGTGAAGTCCTGATTTATAGCATTGGCCAGTTCCCATAGTGTGAGCTGCCATTGTGATGTCACTGAAGGTGGAATTGGGGAGAGATGTGCAGAACCCTGCCCTTAACACACCTGCGACAATGACTGTGACACTTTGAGCCTCTACATGTGGACATAATATGATCTAGAAGGAAAAAATTAATCAGGAAGTCTTTTTTTTCTCCCTTATTTCTGAACTTTTTCTTGCATCTGTCCACTTTTCTCTTTGTCTACTACCACCTCCTTGCCTTTAGCCATTAGGTCTTACCGGGACTAGTGCAAGAGAGTCCAAACTGGTCCCCCAATTCTCCTGGTCCTCTACAATTCATTCGTCAAAAGGCATGAGAGTTGTCTTTATCAACACAAATCACATCGACTACAGTGACTTCCTATTACACTTTGAATTCTTACTATTGTTTATATTGTGCATGTTCTGACTCCAGCATACGTCCATGACCTTGAACCATCCTTCCCCTCCTTTAACCACATGCCAGACATCTGGCCTGTTTTCTATTCTGCATTCAAGCCAGTCTTGGCACTTGCTGTTCCCTCTTCCTGAAATTATCTTTCTCCTCTTCCCACAGCCAGGTCATTCTCATCCCTTAGGTGTCGGCACAAATAACACATATTCGGACAACCCTTCTCTAGCCAACTGATCCAATACCCTTCCATGTAATACTAGTGATAGTGACAGTAACCTTTGTTAACTTAGGTAGCACTTACCATATTCTGAGCATCATTAACTCATGAAATCCTCTTAATAACCACATGTGAGTGGTACTATAGATCCTCAATCCTTCCCCAAAACCTTTGGGGGCTGGATGTATTTTGGAACTGAGAACTTCACAGATCTTAGAACATAATATGATATGATAATATGATATATGTATCCACATATTCTTACTGGGGCCCAGGGCCCATAATCAAACACACAAAAATTTGTACAGTGAAACAATGAATTCTTCACACTAAGTGGGGAAGGAAGGAAGGGAGGGAAATCAAGAAAAGCAAGCAAGCAAGCCCACAAGCACTCGAGCAAGAAAAGAACTAGCTAGTTCAGTTCAGATCAAGATTCACCTCTAAAGGAATTCAGGCCATGTGTTTGCCATTGACCAAGTTAGGACAAAGCTTTCATTCTGGGGATTTTGGAACTATGGACCTCTATTATTAATTTCCACTTTACAGATGAGTCCACTGAGGTGCAGAGAGGTATATGTACTCTGTAGTAGGTCTCCCTGCTTTATTTCCTTCATGGCCCTTAACACAATCAGAAATTATCTTGCTGGTAGCTTATGTGTTTATGACTTGTGTGCTATTTGTTTAATGTGTATCCTGCATGAGAAGATAAGCTCTAAGAGAGCAGGGCTTTGTGTGTCCTTGTGTAAAACAGTGCCTGGCACTTAATTTGTGTTGCATTATGTTTGCTAAATACATGAAAAGAAGAATGAATGCATGCATGAATGAATGAAATAAAGCAAAATACTTCCAACAAATTTCTCCTTGCAGTAGATTGATTTAGGCTACAGCCCCAGACTTGCCAAGAGATAACATTCTCTCTCATCTATTTGCCTGAGGATTCCCTGGGGAGAGAGGTTTCGTGAGGTCTGCATTATACTGCCCAGTTCAAACCCACTTTCTTCAAGACACTATTTGGGATCAACCCAGACAGAAGCATTAACTCCCTCTTCTCATCTTCTACTGCCCTGATTATACATGAGGTTGTGAAACACCACTTCGGCCTGAGGGTTGGAAGAATTGGCTCCCAGTCCTGGCTTGGTACTCCCCTACCCACGTCCCCTTGTGAGGCAGCCACTGTGCTCAGCAGAAGAGCCCCCTCCAAGAGAATGGTGGACATGGAAATAATATGAGACCCACCAAGGACCCAGACAACTGTCCAGGACCAAAACACTGGACCCGGACCAGAAAATTCCCCAACGATTCTTTAGCTAGGAGTTGTACCAAGTAACTGGTGAGAAAGAATTTATTAAGAATATATATATATATTAGGGGCGCCTGGGTGGCTCAGTGGGTTAAAGCCTCTGCTTTCGGCTCAGGTCATGATCTCAGGGTCCTGGGATCGAGGCCCGCATCGGGCTCCCTGCTCAGCGGGGAGCCTGCTTCCCCCTCTCTCTCTCTGCCTGCCTCTCTGCCTCCTTGTGATCTCTCTCCCTCTGTAAAAGAAATAAAATCTTAAAAAAAAGAATATATATATATATTAGAATTCCACTGACATATTCATTCTTTCATCTGACAAATATTTATTAAATACCTACTAGGGGCACTAAACACATAGACTCTGCCCTTAAAGAGCTCAAAACACATAGGAAGAGGGACAAAAAAAATGCATGGATTGAAACTAAAAACGTGGAAAGACCATTAGTTCTTTCCAGACAAGATGCTGATGCTTGTACATCTGGAGCTTAATTGTACGTTGTTTTTATTCCACGTGGTATTTTCTGATACTTTAAATTAGTTATTTTTATCACCCTCATCGAATTAAATATCTCCCCATATCTTTGTCCCCTTTCTTTCATCTCACAGTGATGGAGTCTCCCTTAATAGAGTCTATTTCCCGGACTGCCTTGCAGCTAAGCATGGCCTCGTGACTAAGTTAAAGCCAATGTGATGCGAGAGGAAGTGAGATGTGCAATTTCTGGGATATGTCCTTAAATGGTGGGGCTTTTCCCCTCCTTTCTGTCTACTTCCATCTGACTTTTTATAATATGGGTGTGGTAGCCACCTATATTGAATTTTGTAAATAAGGAAAATGTGCTACAGGGATGATGAAGCAAAAAGGTAGAGGAGCCAGAGTATAAATAATGGCCCAGGACTGCTGACCTCTAGGAGTTTATGAGAAATCACAAAGTTGTTATACTAAGCCAGGATTAATTGGACTTTCTATTATACAAATGTAAACCTACTTTTAGCCAGTGTAGAATTCAGACCTTGGCAGTAAGCTCGTGAGAGAACAGGAAATATGTGACGTTGATGTTATTAGGCTATGGGCAAGACAGATTCAGACATCAGAGGCTGGAAAGCTGGCAACCCATGGCACACCATTGAAAACAACTATCACCCACGCCATCTTGGAAGGCAAAACATGCATCAGCTGTGACTTTTGTTTTGTTTTCCCAGTTTTGTGGAGATGTAATTTAACATACAACATCGTATTGGTTTAAGGTGGTCAACATGATGATTTGATAAACGTGTATATGGTAAAATGATCACAATAAGTCTAGTTAACATCCTTCACCTCACATTGTTACAGCTGTTTTTGTTGCGGTGAGAACTTTTAAGATCTACTGCCTTAGTAACTTTCAAATATGCAATGTTGTTAACTACAGTCACTGGGCTGCACAGCCTCCGGATGCCAACCGTGACTTGTGACTTTACTCTTAGGGGAAATGGTTTGGCAAGATTCCAGATGATGATGCATGTCGAGGGCTTCTAACTGTTTTTGGCCATCTTAGGAGAGGCATGAGCCTTGGCTGAAGGCAACCATCTGCAAGCAGGGATGGAAGGAAGTACAGCTCTGCCAAGTGAGGTTTTGTCTGCCTACAGCCAGAACTCTAAGGTTGATTAAGACTTCCCTAATCTGAAGCCTTGAAGGGCTGAAAAAGCCTCCAGCTTTACCCGAAATGAAACCAGATGAATGGACAGAGTCAATAGCCTTAACAGCCTTAAGAGGACATAAGTGTGGGCTCACATGCATTTTTCAAGCATTTTTGCATTAAGTAGTTTCCAGCAGCTAAAGGAAGCCAGTCCGGGGCAAAGAATCTGATTAGGAATGCTGTCTTCCGCCGGATTCATGCACCCTCTGGGGAGTTGATTACATTGAGACTGAGGGACACGGACAGAATACAGAATCTTTACATGTAAAATGGTCTGGAGCTGCTCTGTCTCATATGATAGCCACCAGTCATGTGGCTATTTAAACTTAAATTAGTTAAAATTAAACGCAATTTTAAAATTCGGTTTCTCAGTTACACTAACCATATTTTGGGTGCTCAAGAGCCAAAGTAGGCACGAGGTTACGGTATTCAAGGATGCAGATATATCACAGAACGTTTTATTAGAGAACATTGGTCTAGACCAAAGGATGGCAAACTTTTTCTGCGAAGAGTTAGATAGTAAATATTCTAGGCAAAATTGAGATGATTATGTGGGTATTTAAATTACCATTTAGAATGTAACTCATTAAAGTTGTAAAAACCATCCTTGGCTCACGAGCCAAACAAACACAGGTGGTTGGACAGATTTGGCCACAGGCTAGTAGTTTGCAAACCCCTGGTCTAGACAAAATCTTAGGCTGTATTAAACTTGCGCACAGAATTAACTCTAAGCAAATTCAACCCAAGACTTCCAAATACGAGAAGAAATCTTATTGCCTACAAAGCCTGTAAGTCTGTTCACATGCCACCAATTTCAACCAACAGCATTTAACAAATGATTTCATTATCATCGTGGTTCTAAGAAATAGGTTTGTTTGCAATGAGGAGAGTGAAATGCAGAGCCTACAGAACCAGCCTAAGGTAAGATTCAAGCAATTCAGACAGAACTTGCACTCTCAGCTGCTGTTATACCATCTTTCTAGAAGGCTCCATGTCAACGCACCATTCCTCCCTCTGGATGGTGAACGCTCTTAGGTCCAGAACCTTGCTTGTCTTTACATGTATTCAATCATTATGATGCCTGCCACATCGTGAGCATGAGATCAATAGCTGCTGAATGAATCAAGGCTTTGAACTTTCTTAAAATCCCACAGAAGATACATAGTGAATGATCATGAATAGTAAAGTATTCCAAAGGTCAGATTGTTGGCAAGGAAGTGAGGAGACACCAGGAGGGCTTGGGACCTCTAAAATGAAGGCGTAAAGTGGGAAAGTGCCACAGAAGGAAAGGGGACAGTGTCAGAGGAAGGCCATGGGAAGTGAAACTGCAGAAGGTGCCCTATTCGATCCTTTCGCCGTTCTGTTCCCTTGAACCTGAAACCCCACTGAGAGCGTGGAGCTCATTTGTCTCTTCTGGGAACAGGCACAGCCTATGCTCCATAGTTGAGCCCCGGCCCAGCCCAGCTGGCCCTTGTGATGCTCTATGGCAGGCGGGAGGTCTCCTGGCTCTCCATGCCCACTGCCCCAGCAGCTTGGAACTCAGAGGGACCAGCGAGTTTGCATTCTCCGATTGGTGCCAAAGGGAAGTTTAACTGCGATGAGAGGTTGCATTCTGATCAAGCAAAGGAGGGAAGAAAAAGTGGACTCAATGAATAAAATCTTTCTAAATTTTTTAAAGAGAAATAAATAATACCCTTTGTGGCTTTCAAATTTAAAAGATATTCTTGAGAAGATGATTGAAAGATATGAAGTTTTGGGGCACCTGTGTGGCTCAGTCAGTTGAATGTCTGACACGTGGTTTCGGCTCAGGTCGTGATCTCAGGGTTGTGAGAGCAAGCCCCACATTGGGCTCCACATTCAACTTGGAGTCTGCTGGAGAATCTCCTTCCTCCTCTGCTCCTCCCCTCGTTCGTTCTCGCTCTCACACGCTCTCTCTCTAAAATAAATAAATAAATAATAAAGTCTTAGAAAAATGTGAAGTTTTCTTTTATTCCTTAAGTGTGGAAATGTCCCCCTTCAGACCTCTGGGAACTACCTGCTTCGGTCTAATCTGGGGAACTTAGCTTCAATTAATGGTAACATAAGAGTTCACTCTATGCCAAAGGGGCACCTGGTTGGCTCAGTCTGTACAGCATCTGACTCTTTATCTTGGGGTTGTGAGTTTGAGACCTACGTGGGGTGTAGAGATTACTTAAAATATATGAATAAATAAAAGTCTTGAAAAAGAGTTCAGTCGGTGTTGAGTCAGACCTATTTTTTCATCTGATACAGGTAATCCACATTGTTTTGTTTTGCTTGCTTTTTTGGCAACAACTGCCTAAAGACACGCGCGTAAAGTAACCAAATACACCATAACATAAGCTCAATGCTGGCTGCGAATCACAGCTAATTACACAGGCAAACACACTGGTAAATTTGGGTGCTTGATTAGCGAGCTAAATATGGTTAAAATGGGAACGTTTGACTCCGTATGCACAGATGTCCTCTCTCAGTAAATCACCTCTTTTTGTTAAAATGGAAAATGTAGAATTCACACTAAACAGTCATCAGCCATTTTTGTTTTTTTTTTATAATGGCTGCCTTTTATCACATTGCTTATTACATGCTTATTACATGCCAGATGCTGTGGAAGACACGGTATTGATATTACATCACTGAGCCCTGACAGTGAAATTGAAAGGACATATACATATTCCCATTTCACTGATGAAGAGGTAGCGATCAGAGAGGGAACTGAACCAAGAGTCCAACTCCACGCTGACCCATCCTCTTCAAGTTACCTCATATAGTTACAGCCAATGCACTTGGCATGTGTGCCTGTGTCTTGGTTCACTTCCATTTCAGCTCAAGGATTCTGAGCATTGTACTGTTTCCATATTGTGCTATTTAGAGGTTTTTTTTAAGGATTTTATTTATTAGAGAGAGAGAGAGAGAGACTGAGCAGGGAGGAGGGGCAGAGGGAGAGAGCGCGCAAGAGAGAAGCAGACTCTCTGCTGAGCAGGAAGCCCGACACGGGGCTCCATCCCAGGACCCTGAGATCATGACCTAAGCTGAAGGCAGATGCTTAACTGACTGTGCCACCCAGGTGTCCCTAGAGTTTTTTTTTTAATATTTATTTATTTATTTGAGAGAGAGAAAGAACATGTGACATCCTCTACCCCTTGAGGTTTTTTTTTTCCATAAACAACATGCATTGCTTTTATCTTAAAAACATTTTAGACAATCCAGAGCAAGTAATAAACCCTTAGCATAACAATGGAAAGAAATTATGAAAAATGAACATTTCAGCAACTATTGATTGATACCCGCTACATGCCAGGTACCCACTTCTAAGTGTTGGGTCACATCAGTGGATCAAACAGAAGAGATTCCTGCTCTTTCTGAAGTTTACATTCTCCAAATAATAAAATGAAAAATATAGAACTGTAATAATCATATCAATGTCAGTTGGTAGAAAGAAAACGCAGGGCAGGGTAAAGGGGGTCAGGCATGTAAGGCAGGCTTGTGACCATAAATGGAGTGGTTTGGGTGGACATCATTGAGAAGTTGACATGTGAGCAAAGATCTCAAGGGAAGGAGGAAGTTGACCACGCAGCTTTATCCAGGGAAAAAGCATTCCAGGCAGAGGGACAATCCTCATGCAAAGGAAGAAAATGTGCTGGAATATTTGCAAAGATGACCACAAGACCGGTGTGACTGGAACAAGGGGAGAAGAAGGATAAGAGATGAAGTCAAAGAGGGGGGTCCATAGGCTCTCACCAAGCATGCCAGGCCGTGCCGAGCATTCCAAGGAAGAATGGTGGTTTTTACTGAGTGGAATGCTGAAGGGTGACATGGCCTGACCTATATTTTAGAAGACTCGTGCTGGTTGTCATGTTGAGAAGAGATAATGAGGGGCAAAGGTGGAAGGACAGAGGCCAGTCAAGAGGCTACTGCAGGATTTCAAGCAACAGACCCAGCTGGCAAGGGTGCAGGTGATGAGAACTTGCCAGATACTGGATATATTTTGAAGGTGAAGCCAAAGAAAATAAAACTTCAAAGTTCTTGGAAGAATGAAGGATTGGAAATAGCAAACAGTTCCGGGAAATTTCCGACAAAGGGGAACAAAGACGCTGGCAGGCGTTCACAGGGCCAGTAGGGTCAAAATAATTTATTTTAGGATGAGAGAAAGAACAGCATGTTATAACACTGGTAAGGATGAAACACACACACACACACACACACACACACACACAAAAGCATTCACGATGATGATGATGATGAGGATGAGGATGACGATGACAATGACGATGACGATGATGATGATGATGACTTGGCAAGAAAGGACAGAAAATGGAATGGTGACCTTGAGCAGGAGAGTAGGGAAGAGACCTAGCACACAGCAGGGAGACTGGCCCTAGCTAGGAGCAGAAAAATCTCATCCTTAGTGTAAGAATCCACACATTTGTTGACATATCTCCCACCCTCCTTGGAACCCAGGCAAGCTTTTGTGAGTGTTTCCATGGAGAGCAGCAGCAGAAGGGATGCCACGCGACTTCCAAGGCTAGGACAGAAAAGGTGATAGGGTTTCCACCTCACCTAGCGCTCGTTCTCTCTTGATTTCTCTGTCTCCCCACTCTCTTCAGAGCCCTGAGGCACCAGGCTTGGAAGAGGCCTGGCTACGCTGCAGCCACCATGTTGAAGAGCCACATGGAGCCAGAAACACAGCTCTGAGTGGTGAGGCTCCTGGGCCCACCACACCTGTGAAGGAGGGAGTTTTCAGGGGATTCCAGCCACAGAGAGACCACATGAGGAAATCCGTGATTACCCAATGGCAACAAGGAATCCCACCCCCACCCCAAGCCCCTCATCTTTCTGTAGGTAATTTGCCTTTCCCTTGGGCTCTTTCTCACGCAGGCTGTGCAGAGCTACACTCTGCTTTGATTTCATTCCTCTCAGCCACATCCCTCACGAAGGGAAGTTCGTTTTGAGCTGGGGACATTGGCGGCCTGGGAACATGACCGCCATGCTCACCACCATTCCTTTACCCAGTCAACCGGTCAGGAGGCCAACAGTCAGGGCGCCCCCTGGGGCTACTGTGTGCCAGCCTTCAGGGGACAACAGGTCCGGGCAAGATCACACAGAGGAAAAAAAAAAAAAAGCCAAGTTGCCCCAGAGTTGAAAAGGGTATTGGAATTTGCACTTCCGGTGGTGGGAGCTTCAGGCAAGCTGGGGGAAGAAGCCAGGGGTCTCATCTCCCGGTGGGGGATCTTGCGAATGGCTGTGGTGGGTTGAACCAGAGGTGAGGCCTGGCTGGAAAATAATCAGAAAGGGCCACGGAAGAGGCTAGGAGTCAGGGAGCATTTGCTGGAAACCCGGGAATTTGAATTCACTCATCTTTTGCCACGTTGATATTGAAACTATGCCCCTACGGGTTAATGAGGTTGAAACTACCAGAAAGCTAAAAGCTTGTTTTTCAGACAACTGTTTTCCCCCTCAAGGTCAACTGACGTGGTTCCAGCCTCCAAACCAGCAAGGCCCTATATTCCGTACTGGAGATCAGGAGCCCAAGACCCCACCCTGTGGAAACGGGCAACCTCTATAGCTCTTTCCCCTGGTTCCACAGGGCCCTCAGGCTCCAGCCTAGGAGCGGCACAGGCTTCGTTGACATAAGATGCCTGCACAACCTTATGCCCACCTTGATGGTGGATGACAAGATCCCACTTCTGAATATTCATCTTAACCATAAATAAAAGGAACCTACTTGCATCCGCTCAGGGGTTTTGGAAGTGATTCCCCAAGGTCTCCTTATTTGCTTCCAATAAAGTTTCCTGTGTGGGACCACCCCACCCGGCGTGCTCTCTATCTGGAACTGTCTGAAGGAACTCCCGTCAACTGAGCAGGACACAGAATTGCTTGATAAGAGGCAGTGATGTGGCCATTACCCTAGGGGCTAACCAAAGCCCCAAGAATAAGGAAGTTAAACTCAACCTTGGTGAATTACTTTAGCTCAGGAGCCTCTGATTTCCTTCTTTTTCTATATGCTTTATAGACTGAGACCCACTTGGAATTACCCTAATAAATTTATGACAAAATAACCCTCCCCCCCTTTTTTTTTGCAAATTTTGAAAGATTTCTAATTATAGGCTAATCTCTGTAAAGTATAATTACCATAAATGGCAAAGTCTCATTATATAACAAAAAAAGAAATTATAAGGATATAACCGACTTACTCTAAAAATAGAGACTTTTGATCATTTATTTCCTACCATTTTAGCCCAACAGACTTGGTTTTCTTTTATTTCTTTTTTAAAATTTATTTATTTGGCAGAGAGAGACACACAGAGAGAGGGAACAGCAGCAGGGGGAGTGGGACAGGGAGAAGCAGGCTTCCCGCTGAGCAGGGAGCCCGATGTGCGACTCGATCTCAGAACCCTGAGACCATGACCTGAATGGAAGGCAGATGCTTAACGACTGAGCCACCCAGGAGCCCCCAGACTTAGTTTTCAAAATAAAAGAATAAAATGATATAAAATAGTCTTAGATAAATTAGCAATTTAACCTCCATTACGCAACACAACAGGCGCCGAAGACCAGAAGATATTAAATCTTATTTGACCTTACACCCCGTCTGCTTCCTTCCCATAAACCACTACCAAATCGTTGGCACATGTTTCCGTAAGGGGCCAGTTAGTATTTTATGTTTTGCAGGCCATCCAGTCTCTGTCACAACTACTCAACCAGGGAGGTGGTTGCCATGTAGTGCAAAAGTGGTTAGAGACAACATCTAAACAAACAAACAATAAAACTGTGGGCACTGAAATTTGAATTAAACGTTACTGGGATGGGTCATGAAATAGTATTCTTCCTCTGACTTTCTTTTTTCTTTATCTTTTTTTAAGAGTTTATTTATTTGAGAGAGAGAGAGAAAGCATGAAAGGGGGGAAGGGGCAGAGCGAGAGGGAGAAGCAGACTCCCCGCTGAGCAGGGAGCCCAATGCGGGACTCGATTCCAGGACCCTGGGATCATGACCTGAGTCGAAGGCAGATGATTAACCAACTGAGCCACCTGGGTGCCCCCTTTCCTCTGACTTTTTCAATCACTTAAGAACATAAAAGCTTTCTTAGCTTGTATGCTGTGCCAACATAGGCGGCAAGGAGGGTATGGGCCATGGCCACAAAAGGCCGCTCAACTCTGCGCTCCAGCAAGCTTCCGAGACACAAGGGATTGCTCTTCGTGTGCAAAGACACTGGTGGATCTGTCTGTAATGACTGTGTTAACTTTAGCACAATCTTTCAAATGTTTAAATGATCAGGCTTGATTAATTTAGTAAATAAATTTCTCATTATCTCTTTGCTTGGCCACAGAGAAATTTGCTATATTTAAGAGCCGCAGAATGTTTTTACTTTTAAAACTGCCTAGCCATGGTTACATATTGACACGTTTCTTTCTAATACTGATCCCTGTACTTCTGTGTCTATTTCACATAGTGAGAAGCATTCCAGTCTTAGCTAGGGCTTTGTCGGTGGAAAGATTTCATTTTTTTAAAAAAAGATTTATTTATTTTAGAGAGAGAAAGAGAGCACAAGTGGGAGGAGGGAGAGGGGCAGAGGCAGAGGGAAAGAGAGAGTCTCAAGCAGACTTCCTGCTGAGTGTGGAGCCTGATGTGGGGCTTGATCTCATGACCCTGAGATCGTGACCTGAGCAGAAATCAAGAGTCAGATGCTCAACTGACTGAGCCACCCAAGTGTCCCAGAACGATTTGATCTTAAATTCTTATTCTGCCACAGAAGCGATCTCAGACTTTGGTGAATCACTCTACCTCATGAGCACCTTGATTTCTCAACGGTAAAATGGTTAGAATGCAGGGGTCCTTTGCAAAACTATTAAGAAAAATAGGTAACACGTGTGTTCATGTAAACCATGCTCCCTGATTAACCAATACTGAGTAAGCGTCTAGCATGTGCTCATTAAAAAACACCAGGAATATAAGATATTTATCAATTTCTAGCTTGCTGTTTTCATTTACCACTGTAAGTACTTTCTTATGGGTTTCAGGGTTCTTTTTAAAAAAAAACATTATTGGGCGCCTGGGTGGCTCAGTGGGTTAAAGCCGCTGCCTTCGGCTCAGGTCCTGATCCCAGGGTCCTGGGATCGAGGCCCACATTGGGCTCTCTGCTCAGCAGGGAGCCTGCTTCCTCCTCTCTCCTCTCTCTCTGCCTGCCTCTCTGCCTACTTGTAATCTCTCTCTCTGTGTCAAATGAATAAATAAAAAAAAAATCTTTAAAAAAAAAGAAACATTATTTGAGGAGCACCTGGGTGGCTCGATAGGTTGAGTGTCCAACTCTTAGTTTTCGCTCAGGTCATGATCTCAGGGTCGTGAGATGGAGCCCCACGTTGGGCTCTGCACTCAACGCAGGGTCTGCTTGAGACCCTTTCCCCCTCCCTCTCCCTCCCCTCTGCTTGCACCCTCCCCATTCGCAAGCTTGCTCTAAAATAAAGAAAATCCTTACAAATTAATTTAAAAAAATTAAACATTAATTTTAAAAATTAAACCATGATTTGATGGTTGTATAGCATACCATTTAATGGGGGGGCCACAATTATGTAATCCCTCCCCAACATTCAGCACAAGCTATCCTCTCTGCCCTGCCACATAGACAACCTTGATAAATAATTTGCCACATCCTGGATCATGTCTTTAAAGTTTCTAGAGGTGGAGTTTCCATGTTAAAGGACAGGACGTGTAACTATTAATAAGGTCAAATCATTTCCCTGAGCTTCCTGGCCTCTCGTATCTCTTCTTTTGAAAACTGCTTCCAAGTCTTTTCTAATAAAAGATCTACCAAGTGCTCCTTTTCTCATCAGGCATAGGGTATCATTATGGAAGTTCACATGTTCTGAGTGTCTCCTGGGTAACGGCATGTGTCGGGCTTGGTCTAGGTGTGGAGATCAGAGGCTGCTTTGAAGCTGAAACAGAACCCTAGACATCAAGCCCTTAGCATGGCGCCTGACCTATATAGCAAGTGGTCAATGGATCGGAGTGGTCTTTGTAATTACTAGTGCCCTCATTCCATCCCTCAAGGGGCAAAGGCAGATGTGGGCATGGGTTTGCATAAAAATAGACATCTGAGTTTCTAGGAAATGAAACTATAAGCAGTTGTTTCCTTTGTAACACAGTCCCCCCCCCCACCGTGGTTAACTCTTCATTCGACCTCAGGCACAAAATGAGCCGTGGGGCCCATATTCAGATCGAGAAATCAGCGTGGGTTCCTGCTCAACACACTCCATCATGGCTCATTTGGGTGACAAAATAATTTCAGAAAGAGGCCGCTCAGGTCTTTTTCTAAGTTTTGACATCCCTAGTAGCTCACACTGCTTGCGAAGAACTTGAACACATGTTCTGTGACTTGAGCGTCATGATCTCTGATCATCCTTGATACCTGCTCAAATCCTCAGCCCCTCCCCTCCCGCAGGTGATGGGGGCTCTCCTTGGCTGGCTCCCAGCAAGGATGCCCTCAAGTCGGTTTATCCAGAAGCCGTCCCCACCCCTGACGTTTCGCCTTAGTCGTTTTCCATCCATCCACCCCAACCGTGCTGCTGGGCTATAAACCCCCAGTTCTCTACCGAGGCCTCTCCCCCCCCAACAGTTCCCGAACAAAGCCTGCCTTTGCACCCCAATGACTACCCACCAACACCCCCGGTCTCTTGGCCAGCACAGGTCTCCTCCGCTGCCGGTCCTGTGTGCTCCCCCACATACGTATCCGCTCAGAGAACACCGCACGCTCCAAAAAGCACAAAGTAACTTCAGTGATTTGTGTGGTTTCAAAGCCCAAACCGTAGGATGGACAAATGAGATCCATAGAGGCGATTTTCCCAATTCGAACATCTGTTCCTCTCACTATAGCTCGCATTAACTCTTGCAGGAAGTTGGACAGAGCAAGTATTGATTAATCTGATTCATCTTGATTATGAAATATCAGTCACGAAGAAGATTCCCCCTCTCCCCCACGCAAATAATCAAAATACACATTCTTAAACATCTCTCTGGCCAGCTGGTTTCAGTTCCTCCCCCCAAGACGACGGAGAACACTTTTTTAGGGAATCTCTTGGCTGTTCTTACCCTTTTTAGTCTTCTTCCACAGAGAAGTCGAGAAGTCCGGGTGTAGGGGGCAGAGCAGGAAAGGTGTCACGATCAGCCTGCTATGGATCCAATAGCATCAACTGAGATCAAGAGAAAATAGCACGTTTTACATTTCAGAGACGTTCAAGGACTGCAGCTTCAAACACGCCGGCACATCGCTGGAAAATGTGCTCTCGAAAACAGCCATTAATAGTATTTACTTCCTCAAAGTTATGTAAACTAGAGATCTACTCCAGAAAACCACTTCTAATATTATTAAACACCTGATTTTATCTTCAAAGAATTGACATTTTAGACTACCAAAATTTTTTCTTTAGATTTAAAAAAAAATTTGGGGGGGGCATATGATTTGGGTTCCCTCCCCACTCCCTGAGGTCGGCTTGCACACCTAATTCGTTTAAACTACCCCAATTTGTGCGCGGGTGGAAAAATACCTTTCTGGGTTGCATGGAGTGATTCTATGTCCGGAGTCGTCGGAGATGAAGAGATGCTGCTCAGGGAGCTTGGAGTCCCAGAGGCTCCAGGCGACCAGCCCGAGGGCTTCCCAGGGTGAAGACAAGGTTGGGGGGAGGGGAGGAGCCAGACAGGAGGTTTGCAGAAGCACCAGGTTCCTCTTAATTCTGCCACCGTAACTGGGGCAATGTCTAGTCTAAATCCAAACAACCCGGTAGGCGGACTTTCCTTCTTTGAACGGGCGACTTTCTCAACCTTTGTTCTCTGGACCTTTCTGGGGAGAGAATTCTTTGTCGCCTTGTAAGATGTTGAGCAGCCTCCCTGACCCATCCCCATGAGATGCCAGAAACACCGCCCTTCCAGTTGTGACGACCACAGATGTGTCCAGACATTGCAGGATATCTCCTGGGGTGCTGACGAGCCCCAGGTTGAAAGCCACTGTTCTACAGATATGGGAGAGACAGGTCTAAATTTACCTTGCTCTGTCCTCACACCCCCTGCCCTCCCACCATCGAAAGGGCCCCTTTGGTTTGTAAGCAGGGGAAGATTTTCCAGCTGGTTGACTCACTTCAGTAAAAAAGATCAGCCGCCCTTGCAGCCTGGTGTCATATAAAGCCTTGCTTCTCATAGTGGGGTCTTCGTGAGAATTGTTCCTTCTTCACTGATAATCGGGTCCCTTCACTGGGGACAGTCAAACTATCGGTCGTTATGTTTAGAGGTCTTGAGTCCACCTCGTCCACCTGGAGAGAACTCGAAACGTGCAAGTTGCTGTGGGGAGATCAGCTGATAATGATCGGGGTTAATATGCTGAAAAGTCACCGGATCAGCTGAAAAATGACTAGATGCAATAAAAATAGAGATTGGGGGCGCCTGGGTGGCTCAGTGGGTTAAAGCCTCTGCTTTCGGCTCAAGTCATGATCTCAGGGTCCTGGGATCGAGGCCCGCATCGGGCTCTCTGCTCAGCAGGGAGCCTGCTTCCTCCTCTCCCTGTCTCTCTGCCTGCTTCTCTGCCTATTTGTAATCTCTGTGTGTCAAATAAAATAAATAAAATCTTTAAAAAAAAATAGAGATTGGTCCGGGGGGGGAGGGTTGTTACAAGCCAGACATTGTTTTAACTGCTCTGTATGTATTAACTCATCAAATACTAAAAAAAAAAGAGTAAATATATTATTTTTTTACAAGTACTGAAATTGACGCACATACCATGTAAGTGACACTTACACAGGCAGGAAACATCAAATACCTTCTTATGGGACCAAACTGCTATGCAAACAATATGTACCAATGGATCATTGTCTCACATATAAACGATGACCGATCCCGAGTGGCAACAGGAGGAGAGATCCCATTGCAAACAGTAACAAAAATACGAACTACTTGGGAAGAAAACTGGCACAGAACGTTTAGGAACGAAGGAAGTAGGAGGAAGGCAGGAAACTAGAATGTTCTACCTTGCTGGCTGCAGGCTTTCCACCTGTCGCCACGTCCACCCTGCACACCTTTCCATCCCGCTCTGTGCCCCGGGAGGCTGAGCTGTACGAACTTCATCAACTGGTTGGTGCTAAAGGCTGATGGTTGGGTTCAGCCAATGTGGAAAGGGGTCAAGGTCCTTAACCCCGTGGCTCCCTCCCTTTGCAAGGCTGTGGGTTGGGCTAATGATGCTGCCGTCAGGTGACGCTCTCCTTGAGACCACTCTTTCCGAATTCCACTGATTGCTCTCTCCCCTTGCCATTGGAGGCCTGGGGTTGTGAAGACCTGCCCTGAAGTGCCCTACTCTCCTGATTTCCCTGAATCCTGTCCACACTGTCTTTAAAAGGCACTTCGCTAAATTCGTCAATTTCTTTCTGTGCGCATGCTCCTGTTGCCTGCCTGGACCCTGGAGTCCGTGAAGGAGATGTAAATAAATGAAGAGAAATAAGTCGCCATTAGGGCTAGAGTCCACAACACTAAAAAATGGAAATCTTGCTTAAATTGATTTAGAAATGCTGTGCAACCCCACCCAAATACCAACGGGATTTCATGAGTGACTTGCCGGACTGACTCTAAATGGGGAGGTGTTTTAGAAATCAGCTGGGCATTTTTTTTTATCCCAAAGATTAGGGTTATCTCCTAAAATAAGGATGACCCCTAAGAGAATGAACAATAACCCCCATCATATCATCTCATGTTGATTTGGTATTCAAATTTGTCCAATATGTCCCCAGTGTCATCTCCTTTCATAGACTAAATATTTGTTATAAAAATGAGGCACCAGATCTGACTGGGTTAAGACCATATGTGAGAATAGCCAGGTAATTATTTATTTATTTATTTATTTATTTATTTATTTATTTATTTATTTATTTATATTTGACACACAGAGAGAGAGATCACAAGCAGGCAGAGAGGCAGGCAGAGAGAGAGGAGGAAGCAGGCTCCCCGCTGAGCAGGGAGCCTGATGCAGGGCTCGATCTCAGAACCCTGAGATCATGATCTGAGCCGAAGGCAGAGGCTTTAACCCACTGAGACACCCAGGCGCCCTAGCCAGGTAATTTCTAACTGGAAAAGTACCAAAGGGAGGCTTTCACTTCCAGATCTATAAACGCATTATAACTCTGCATTGCCAAAGGTGTGGTCCCAGTATGTCAATGAAAGAGAGATGTCAGAATTAAGCAAAGAGGCACATATGGGATGTTAGTTAAGTCACATCAATGACTAAAGTAATATTAAAATAATGTCGGGCGCTGACTTAGTAAAGTTTACAAACAATTAAGCTATAGTCCTACCTCGTTTCTTACATCAAAACTAATTTCAGATGGCTCAAAAATTTAAACGTAAGGCCTTGAACATTTGAAGTACTAGAAGAAACCACAGAGAGATATTTTTGACAATCTTAAGTGAGAAAGTCGTTCCACGAATGAAAACAAACAAACAAACAAAAACCCAACAGAAGCAACCTCAGAGTCCGAAAGGAAACACTGAAATATTTGACTACGTAAAAGTAAACCTACTCTCTCATCTGTCAGGGAGGGATGAGGCCTTGTGATCAGCAGAAACACCTCCAGGTTTCATCTGGTAAGATCCTGAGAAATGATGACACTCGTATGTGGTGTACTGATTATGCTTTCTTGCACTGATCTTTGAATCGAATCTCCTAGCTCCCCAGTGATGGTCTTTCAGGGACGAAGGCCAGCCGAACTTGGGTTGGGTCCCAGTACACCTTGTTAGCAAATACTTTGTTCCGCTCTTGCTTTTTCCATTCAGAGTTCTTCTATACCTTCTGCCCCTGGGAATGTGTAGGGAGCCTCCTCCTACTTCTCCCACAGCTAGAAAGCGTCCCGTTTCTGGATGTTCCACAAGTTGTCTAACCATCTCTATCGATGGACATGTGGCTCGATTCAGATCTTCGCTATTACAGGCAGTAGTGCAGCGGCTAACCTTGAACTATGCAGGACCTTCTGCTGAAGAGTTCATTGCCAACTACCCCAGAGGCTGAGCAATGACACAGAAGATGGCCACGTTGTCGGCTCAGTCCCCTGTGGCTTCGTTAGCTCAAGAGAAATTACTGGATGTTGAAGATAGCCTGCTTCAAGTTCTCCTGTGAAAACAGGCCTCTCATTGGCTGGATGCCTCGTACTTGGTTTTCTAAGTCTGACTGCATTTCTTTTCTCCTTTTTGGTGGAAATAAAGAGGATCAAGAATGGCCCTTGGTGGGTCGTTAAGGTTTCGTGCAGGGTTGCTAAATTCAGCAAATTGGCACAGGCTTATCCTAAACAATTATTTCTTGTTTATCTGAAATTCAGATTTAATTGGGTATCCTGGATTTTATCTCACAGCCCTGGTTTAGTGTCATATTTTATTCTGGCGACATAAACATTGCAGAACTCCTGGGATTAGGTCTGTGACATCGAAAGCAAGTGCCGACTCGAGCTGGCATCCAGCAGGGTGGCTTAACAAGCGCTCAGCTGGGACAGAAGCCCCACGTTGCGGTCCCTGTCCTGTCATTTGACTGCGACACGGACATCAAAGTAGTTCCGCAGAAACTTTGCATCACACACACTCTCCGAAAGCTGATGGGAACCTAAATAAGTCTCTTTAGACAAATTGCTCCGGTCCACCGAATGCTGAGCTCCCGGCACCGGGAAATATAACATCTTACATTTCTCTGTGCGAGTTTCTTGATTTGGGTGAGCATGGGAGCGAGGGGTAGGTATTAACCCCCACCGCCTCCCCGCCTCCCCGATTTCGGCTGTTCCCCCTCGCGGATGCTGGCAGTCAGGGGCTGCTTGGGAAAAGGGAGAGAGGGCGTTAATGGCAAGCATCATGGTATTTCTGTAATGAGCCTGAATTTTTAACCCCTTCAGTGAGATATAACCATGACCGGTTTCAAATAATATTCTTCGTTAGAAATTTGCTAATACCGAGAGCCGGCTCTCTGTGAGAAGCAGAAGGAGAACACAGTCTACAGAATTCATTGTAAAGCCCCAGGACCATCATTAACCTTGTCCTTTGTTTCTCCCTCCCCCCACTCCCGCCATAAACTGAAATGCCAAGTGCCTCTCTGCTTAGTCCTGTCAGTTTCATTTCACCTTGAAATGAAAGTGTTCTGAAGATGTCCTCGACAGGATATGCAAATTCATATAACAAAAACGTTCCCTCGCATCAAGGGCTGGTCCCGCGTAAGTATTAGTGTTCACCAGATGACTCCCAAGGGTCAGATGCTTTGAAAGAAGGCCCCAGATGCAAATAATGGAGTAGATGATGTGGTTAAAAGAGAAAAGGCTCTTTATGGATGTAATGGTCTCCAGGCGGTGGTCTGGCTGGTCATCTGGTTTCCACAGCCCCACGAGTGGATTCATAGTAGTGAGGCACGATCGAAAGACACTCACTCGGGATTTGCTGATGATTTGGTTGCCTTGGAAGCACCATCATTCACAACACCCGAGATGTTGCTGTGACGGTATTTTGTGGCTGTGATTAACCTTTACATAATCAGTTGCCTTTGAGCAAAGGAGATTGCCCTGGATAACATTGGTGGGCCTCATCCAATTAGTTGAAGGCCTTCAAAGCAAAAACTGATTCCCCACAGGACAAGGAATTTGGCCCTAAGACTGTAACAGAGAAATCCTGCCTGACTTTCCAGTCTGTGGCCTGCCCTATGGAATTCATATTTGAAAAAGTAACCATGACTTCATTGACTTTTTATTGTTCTTTACCTAACCAATGATACTAAAAAAAATGGTGTTAAATAAAACTACTTCAATTATTTTTCTCTTGGTTCTAGCTTCTCTCCTTATTAAAGGAGAGTCTCATAGTAATAGAACCATTGGAAATTACTTTTGTATTAAGCAGTGGGTGTTGAATCCCTTATTACAAATGATTAAGTGCTATTTGTTTTAATATTTTTTGGTAATAACTATTTTCACCAATGGAATATTAATAATATAACAGCATTATTTTATACTTTGTGTTCCTGGAAAACCAGCATTGTCTTTTTCTCGTCATAAAATTATTATGAGGGACACTTGGGGGGCTCAGTAGGTTAAATGTCTGCCTTCGGCTCAGGTCATGGTCTCAGGGTCCTGGGATCGAGGCCTGCTTTGGGCTCCCTGCTCGGCAGGGAGCCTGCTGCCCCCTCTCCTTCCTCTGCCCCTTCTTCCCCACCCATGCTCTCTCTCATGCTGTCTCAAATAAGTACATAAAGTCTTAAAAAAATAAAAAATAGAATAAAAACATTAGAAACAACCCAAATACCCCAAGCAACTAAGTATCTGGCAATGACAGTTAAGTGAACACAAGTATCAGAAACTTCGCTTCTAGGTACATTTGAATCGTCAAATAAGCCGAAAACCAATGTTCTCTCCAAATGTCCACAAAGCAGGCCTAACGTTTGAGTCGAACACAAGAGTTACAATGATGCACAATGAAATGTGACTAACTTACCAGAGTCAGAAGCATGTTTATTAAAGCAGGAAAGCCTCTTCCCCTACACGACCCCCAGGGATCCCTACCTGGGCAAGGGCCAGGCAACAATTTCATTGGTTTTTGCTGTTGCTGTTTTGGTTTTTTTTAAAGATTGTATTTATTTATTTGTGAGAGAGAGAGAGAGCACAAGAAGGGGGAGCGGCAGGCAAAGGGAGAGGGAGAAGCAGGCTCCTCACTGAGCAGGGAGCCTGATACAGGGCTCGATCCCAAGACCCTGAGATCATGACCTTAGCCAAGGGCAGATGCTTAACCGACAAAGCCACCCACAGGCCCCAATTTCATTGCTTTTTAAATTGAGATGTAACTGACATATACCATCATATGAGTTTTAGTTGTACAACGTGATGATTTGATATTTGTATATATTGAGAGTTGATCACCACAATAAGTCTACTTAACCTCCACCACCACACATGATGACAAATTTCTTTTAATCAGTTTCGTTTTGACCAGTGTTTTTTGAAGCTCCTTAGGTGATTCCAATACGCAACCAAGTTTGCCAGCTACCATACTAGAAAACTTAGCCTTGCAGGGTACTCCTCAAACTTCGGTGTACCGAATCCCGTGGCTGTCCCCCCATGCATGTCACACCCCTCTGCCCAGAGTTCCAGATACAACATGGCTGGATGGGACCCGAGAATTGGCCTTTTCCCTAAGGTCCCTGGTGATGGAGATACTGCTTGTCCAGGACCACACTTGGGGAACCACCGTCTGACAAAATTACCATTATCTGAAAACCACCCATGACCCAGGGCCATTATTTGGAATCTCCCCATGTTGGTATGACTCCGAAAAAGGACCAAGCAATGGCAGGGAGTGCAATGAAGACTTTCTGGAAGGAAGAAGGTGAACAACCAAATCTATGGAAGCAAGCATTCAGGTCGATGGAGGCTAGCACGGCATAATTTGTGCTTTCCCTCAGCGATACAGTGGTTAGTCACCCAAGGTCGCCCGGGTTCCAGCAAACAGCTCCGGTTGAAGCAGCGCAAGGTCCTGTTTCTTCTAAAGCCCTATGTGGCCTTACTGAGCCAGTCACTTCGCCCCTTTGAGCCTTCCTTAAGTTTCCTTACCTGTAAAATGAGAAGGGACTCATTTGGTCTCGAATGTTCCATCTCATTCCAAATTCCAATCAATTCCATGATATTTGACAAGAGAGATGATGGACTCTGTGCTTTAAGCACGGAAGGCTTAGGCCATGTCGGCTCACAGGAGTTCGATGGCCTTCGGCATCACCATTAGTCTTTGGGCTAGCCTCTCACAGCAGGGTGAAAAGTCACCAAAGACTCGGGAAACCCGCCACCCACCCGGTGCACCGAAAACTGCTCTCCGGAGGTCACCTGAAGTCAGACCAAAATTCAGTCACCTCTTTGAAGGTCGCTCTGTTTTAATCAGTTTCTTGATCAAACAAAACCGAAAAAACCCCACCCCTGGTGACCCATCCCGCGGCTGGAACTACTCCTAAGGGAAACTGAGAAACAAATGACTTAGTGACTTACTCAGATCTCACCCAACTCCTGCCAGATGTAGGGATCGGGGTGTGTAGCCCTGTGTCAAAAGGATACTGTGATTATTTCCATGTTAATTTCAAGTCCTATCAAAACAATGCCGCTTAATTTTCTTACGTGACCGATGACAGCCATCGCCTTATTCACTTTGCTCCAGAACGCTTCTTTACTTGAAATTGGTCCAGAAGCCAGGACGGATCTACTCTGGAATTCTGACCTGAATGAATGTCAGGAAAGAGGATCAAGGAAGAAGGTCCTGTTTGGAATCCATCAGTGGTTCTCCACCAGGGGCAAGTTTGCGCACACACCCCGCCCCAGGCAACATGTGACAATGTCTGGAGACATGCTTCTCGTTGTCACAAATGTGTGTGTGTGTGTGTGGGGGACTGGGGGGCAGGCATTACTACCTATGTCTCTTCGGTAGAGGCCAGGAAGGATGCTAAACGTCCTAGAGTTCACAGGGCAGCCCTCACGGCGTGATCCAGCCCCAAATACCCGTAGTGCTCTGAGGCGGAGAAACCCTGACACATAATTCTCCTGGCGGAACAAAAGAAGATGGCC
>LNAC01000806.1:487603-522081 GCA_002007465.1 Ailurus styani | reverse complement strand
TTATTTATTTGACACACAGAGAGAGATCAGATCACAAGTAGGCAGAGAGGCAGGCAGAGAGAGAGGAGGAAGCAGGCTCCCTGCTGAGCAGAGAGCCAGATGCAGGCCTTGATCCCAGGACCCTGGGATCATGACCTGAGCCGAAGGCAGAGGCTTTAACCCACTGAGCCACCCAGGCGCCCAGGTAGCTGCTTTATTAGAGCAGGAAATTCTTCTTGGTGCTTCTGCAATCAAAGCAGATGAAAAGCCTCGATGGACCTATTTAAGTCTGGTCTGCTCCAATCTCTGGACCTTGAACATGACTAGTGCACTGGGCCATTTCTAATTTTATAGGCAACATCTAGAATTATCAACTTGGGTAACTCACGGGGCCCATCTGGGACCCTTTGGGACAAGGAAGACTGCTGGTCAGTCCTGAAAGAAATACCTTCGCAATGGAGAAGAGCTGACTTCAACTAACTTCTGGCTTCTCTGTAGTATTATATGCCAGGCTCGAATCGTGAAGTGGCAAACATGCTCAGGAACCCCATCTGAGTACAGCCCTCCTTCAAAACGCAGCGCTCTGCAATGAGGACACAAACTAGAATAGAAAGAAGTAGCATGATTTTATTGAAATGTTTTAGTACAGTGTTCAACGATCTTAAAATCCTATATTCTAAACCAGTACAAGCACTGCAAATGAGATTCCTGAATCTAGTGGGCATCCGAACAGAGGCAAGTTCTAACAGGAGCATCTGCGAGTTGATTAACACACTTTCAGCTGGAGGACAAGCAGCCGCTCCCCTTCTCGGCTACATTCAGCAGAGGCGGACCCAGCTGAGACCTCTGGTGGTTTCGCTTCATGTGTGCGCACAAGCAGCAACGGGGGCCCCTTCATTGTCTTTCTTGAACTGAAACCATCACATAGTTGAGTTGGTCTACGTTGCCGCTGTGTATGGCCAAGTCTAGTCCAATTAAATATCAAAACTACCTGAAAACCAAAAAGTGAGGCTAAAAGAGACAGTTGTTAATTCAATAATGATAATGCAAATTTTTATCTGAAGATTGTTCTCAAACTAGCTTAGACTTAAGAGGGAATGATTACGTTTAAATCAACTTCCTTTCAGTCATGTCAACGTGTCTACACTTGCACGCCGAGGCTGTCTACGTGTGCGTGTTTGTAACTACATTTTCATTGGTCTATGGATAGAAATTCCAAGAAATAGATGTCCCTCATTTATCAAAACTAAAAGTTATATACATCTAAGTAGGCTCTTTACATTATCAAGTCAACTCTTCCTAGATAGACTCAATCCACACTGCACGGCTGACTCTACCAGGCTAGAATACCACTGCTTTCCTCAAAAACCATTTTAAACAGCAAAACGCTCGTCTCTGCAACCTCCCAAACGATACTTTTTTTTTTTTTTTAACAGACTCTTTTTTTTAAATTTTATTTATTCATTTGACACAGAGAGAGAGATTACAAGTAGGCAGAGAGGCAGGCAGAGAGAGGAGAGAGGAGGAAGCAGGCTCCCTGCTGAGCAGAGAGCCCGATGTGGGCCTCGATCCCAGGACCCTGGGATCATGACCTGAGCCGAAGGCAGCGGCTTTAACCCACTGAGCCAGCCAGGCGCCCCCAAACGATACTTTTTAACTTCAACCTCTGCTGCAGTGAAGTTTGAAACCTTAAAGACTGCTGTTCAAGTCTGATAATGACTTCAAGATTCGGTTTTGCCACCTGTAAAATTTAGATCAATTTCCTCTCTTCAAGTTTTAAGATTCAGCAGAAGGGAGGCACTGTTATTCCCAGGCTCTGTCTATGCAGGCAAATCTCTTCTTTCGGGGCTGAAGAATTCAGCTGGTTGTGCACCAATGTGCATGGGGCAGAACTCACAGGGGGTCAACAATTGCCTTCTGCCACACGCGGGGAGGCACCTCACCGAGGGGGATGCTGTCAAGGGCCATGTGTGGCCAAAGCAAGCTTTGCCTCCACGGTCACTCTTGGGCCACCACTAGAACATTACCGTTATAAAAGAGTGAACGTTCACTTATTTGTACTTTCTCCGCAGGCCTTGCTTACCCATATTTTTCATGGAATGGTTTTAGTCAAAATCATCAGTAGTCTGGTAGACTTGCTACTTCTGATCACAAAAGGCAAAAGAATGTTAAAACAAGAGGTCATGTTTACATATGCATTTGGTGGTACTCACAAATATTCACCTTTTTATTATGTCAAAAACAATGAACAGACTAGTGAATCTGAGGGGACTTAGGAGAGTCTTTGTTTTGGCAACAACCCACAATGGGAAATTATTGGAAAAAAGGCAAAGGAAAAGCTGGAGCTAACGAGAGGCCATAAAACAAGATGGTGGGACAGGAAGAGCGCAGTGTGAGTGGCCCCAGCGGGCCTGCAAGGCCTATCTTGGTATTTCCTCAGTCAGATCTACGCTGAACATAATTTTGGAATTTTAGAACATTTAGAACATGACATTTCAGGTAAGTGATATAATGTGCTTTTCAGAAGTGGCAATAAAAAAAAATAGATTGCCTCTAATATGTCTCACGTTTATCAGAAAGTAAATGTGTCCGTGGCCACCTTGGGCTGCTTAAATTCTGGTCAAATTAAGCATAATAACCACAATGGTTTATCTGAATCCTGGTTACTAAAAAGAAAAAAACAAAATAAAACCAAATTCAGGGTATTATAAATTTTCTAAGGTTCCCTCGGAAGTAAAAGGCTAATTCCGTATACAGGGTTTTACCCCAATGTCCATAGGCATTATCCTTATTTACACAGAAGACTTTAACCTGAAGTCGCCTTTGGCAACCTCGAAATACATCAACTATGAACTTCGGCGGCAGAATTCCGTACTTGAAAGTTGTGGCCTCAAAGTACAGGCAAAACAAAGAAGAGGGTCACCTGTCAGAACAAGTCGGGATGACGAAACGTATCTCATTAACGACGCTTCACTTACAGAGATCAAGTAACCACCACCCTCCCCCGGCAAACTGGGAAGAAATGGTCGCGAGCTCAAGAAGGGGGGAAACAATGCATCTTGGAGGGTACAAGAATCGCTGAGTCCTACACTAAGAAGGCAGGCGGGCGCACGCAGGGCAGCCGCCCGCGCGGGCAGGCCCCGCGCTCCCGTCCGGGGTCTAGAGCGGCACGTGGCTGAACAGGTAGGACACGGATTCTCCGTTGTGTGTTCTCCGGATCGCCTCTGCCAAGATCATCGAGATATCAATAACCTGCAGGCCCGGAGGAAAGGGGAGAGCACAGTGGGACACCTCAGCCGTAGGTAACGAGAAACGGAGAAGCCGAAGAGCCCAAAGCGACTTCTCCGGCACCCCCCTCGCCCCCGCGCCCGTTTCGATCTTCGAGTTACGAACACCACGTGTGGGATCGGGGAAGGGAGACCTTCCAGGCACATACTCAAAGGCTTTCTTGAGGGTCCCTGTTAACCAGAGAGATCCTTTTCCGGGGGTGTGTCTGGTTTAATTTTAGTCCTGACATGGAAGGCTTTCCTCTCTCTTGGTTTCCAAAAATGCAGTGACTACGTCACGTAAGATCACCGCACTCAGGGGTCTGCACACTAGCTTTTTGGTGAAGGGCCCAATGGTAGTGTTTGCAGCTTTGCGGGCCAAGCTCAACTCAGTCACTGTAGCGTGAGAACAGCCACAGACAAATATGTCAATGAATGAGTGCCGCTATGTTCCAATAAAACTTTATTTACAAAACTAGGTAGTGGGCCAGATCGGGCCTGGGGGCCAGAGTTTGCAGACTCTCAACGAGTGTCAGTCAAGTCAGGGAGGAAAATCTAAGACAAAGCTATTCTGACCATTTTCCCACGTCCCCCGCCCCCACCCCCCGCCTTGTGCCAAATGAGCCTTGTTGCCGTTGGGTGGGTCAGAAATCACGAAGTGGGCCACCTTCGTGCTCTGCTGGTGACAATGGAGGCTTTCAGGGATGAAGTGACTCGCCAAGGTTCCCCGCGCCACACAGCCAAAACGGGGGCTCCAATCCCTTCGACACAGTTCAGGGCCGTATAACCTGATTACCACCAATTCTCCAGCGGCCTCCCAAGTCAGGAAGGGGCAAAGCTCTAAAGACCCTTAGCAGGGCCTGTGTTTTTTTTTTTCCACTCCATCTTTTAAAAATTGCGGGAAAATACCTATAACATGAGACTTGCCATTTTACCCACACCATTCAGTGCCATTACCCGCGTTCTCAGTGCTGCGTGGCCATCGCTGGTGCCCATTTCTAGAACGTCTTCATCACCCCAGCCGGCAACTCCGTCCACGCCAAGCGCCACCTCCCCCTCCCCGCCCCCCAGCCCTGGGCAACCAGTGCTCTCGTTTCTGTCTCTCAACGGGACCGCCCTGGGCCCCTCGGAGAAGGCGGATCATACGTCCTTCAGTGGCCGGCTGCTTGCACTTGGCTTCCTGTTTTCAAGTCTACCCATGTTGTCACCTACGTCAGACTATTCTTCCTTTCTAAGGCTGCGTGATGCCCCACTGGCTGGCCCACACCCTGGCTGTCCCCTCCCCTGTGGAGGGCCACCTGGCTGCTTCCACCTTCTGGCTACTGCGAAGAGCGTGGCTAGCGACAGGCGTGCGCCACGCTCCGTCTGCACAGCTGTTTTCAAGTCTAGGGGTACAGAGCCAGAGGTGGCCTCCTGGGGCATCCGGTCATGCTGTCTAGCTTTAGCCTGGCCGGTTTTTAACTGCCTTTCTGGTGGGGTCTGGTCAGCTTCCTACTACCGGGGGCTGTTTTCGGGGTTGGAGGGGCGTTCTGCGCTGCTTGGTTCGCTAGAAGTACCTGAATCTTGGGACAGTGTCTCATCTTGTCCTCCTGCGGAATGGTGTTTGTGACGACGACAGCCTCAAAGGTGGCGTTATTTATTCGGGAAATGGCTGGCCCCGAGAAGATTCCGTGTGTCAGGATAGCATACACTTTAGTGGCTCCGGCTGAGAGCAGCCTGTAAACCAGAAAACAAACCAACAAAATGAGGAACAACTAAGCTTGAAACATTCTCCCCTTAGTGTGATCTAAAAAGCAAAAACTGTGTTCCATAAAGAAAAACAGAAAACCAATTTCTCTCACGTTGATTAGCCTAAGAAAGAATCTTTTAAGGTATGTATTGGCAAAACTCCGTGTCAACCTTGGCCTTGGGCCTACGTAGTTCTCTGCCGAGCAGCCGCCCCAGCCTCCCCACTAGCAACGCCTTTCCCTCCCTCGCTGGTGACAACCAAAAAAGGTCTCCAGATGCTCGCTGTCAAAGGTCTCCCGGGGAGCAGAACAGCCCTTCGGTGAGAAGCACGGGGTTAAACTAATGAAGCCAGAATACCATCATTTTGAGCTACGTTCAGTACAGAGCAATCGGTGACACAGTTTGCATTTTCTGTTTCGCCACGCCTCGGGTCAGGCCGGCCCCGTCCCAGGTGCTCCCTCTGAGGCTGCCCCCGGCTCTGAACCCCTAATCCTTCAGCAGCCAAGGGCTGAGGGGGCTGAGGGGAAGAGGAAGGAAGAAACAGAAGGAAGGACACAAGGAAGATGGTCTCTTTCCTTCTGTGCTCGGTTTTAGGGGAAGCACCTTCCCTGACCCTTTATTTTAAATACACTGAGAGTTCATCCTTAAAAATGGAAACCAGGCCGTAAAAGCCCAGGGGGTTTTTTTCTACTGAGAAAAAAGAAATGGGCCTAGACCGTCCTTTGGTCTGAAAGCCCTACCCCCAAGCTGTCAGCAATAATTAGGAAAAACCAGCCCCATTTTTAAAAGCTGCCATTTCTCCTTTCTTAATGCGATGCCCTCACACTTGCCCAAACCGTCCCTCATACTTGTCCGCGGCGTGACAGATGGTGCCACATGTGTCAGCCATGTCGTCCACGAGGATGGCCACGCGGTCCTTCACGTCGCCCACCAGAACCATCCGGTCCACTTCGTTTGCTTTCTTCCTCTCTTTGTGAATCAAGGCAAATTCCACGTTCAGCCTGTCTGCGATTGAGGTGACCCTGCTCCAATATACAAATAAGACATGTCATATCTTGTCAGTGTGAAGAAAAGCTCTTGTCGTTCATAGCTGTATTTTGGGAAGGCCATTAACCAGACCACACTCAAGATAACGAGGTCATCGGGTCTCACTTGGAAAGCCAGGCCTGGCCTGGGATGTGCAGTAAGCAAGCCACGGGGACAGACGAGTACTGACGTGGCCTTGCATTCATGGCAGCTGGTGACAAATGCTGGGCGCCTGGATAAAACTGGATGCAATCACGGAATGAGCAATCCATACGCCACCTGTTAGTGTTTGTGCAGACTTTTAAAAAAAATCACGGGCATGGGCTGAATCACCATATTGTCCACCTGAAACTCATATTACACCGCATGTTCGCGAACTGGAATTTAAAACTTAAAAAAAAAAAGAAGCATAAGGAAATAGCTGCATGTTTAATAGCATGAAAATACAGTGTATATGAAAAATCATTAAGAAAAAAAATCACCAAGACAATTTAAATCTAGTTATTTAGAAACCGCGACTCGCTCAGTTTGTGGCGTAGCCAATGGGGACAAAAGTGCCGGCTCACAAATCCACGTTAACACGGCGGTGCAGCAAAATGGGCTTCACTGCACCGGGGGCCGTGAGTCTCTCTCCTCATCCATGGCAAATGCTCCAAGCCGCCCACTCAGGAAGGGCTGGGCTGGCAATAGAAAGAGAAGGGGGTAGGCCAGACTCATCGGTGAGCCCTGGGCATCTGGCTACAGTTCTTCTTCTCCTGTACAAGAGACTTAATATGTATTCCTACCAAATGATACTGAGACAATGTATCACACAGGAATCTTCTGCAGAAAAAGCTAGACTAGAACAAAATATACAGTTTCCTTTCCATTTCTTCCAAACACGTGCTTCCGTTCTTTCCAGAAGAAAACAATAAAAGTTAACTCTGAATTCGTTTCACCAAGTTCCCACAGCAATTTCGTGTTCATCCTGACGGTCTCAAGAATGCCAGGTGAGCTCCCTTCTAAGGTGACTTTTCCTTAAGCCGGCAACCCAAGTGAGCTTCAAAGACTACTCACGAGTGCCCTCTGGTGGCAATATTTTTACCTGCAATAAGTCAAGCTTCAAAGCTTTTAACTAATAGGGCAGTGAGTTCCAATGGGCCCCATACCTACTTTCTTTGATGAGATGACTTGCATCGCATTGAGCAGATGCCAGTGACCATGTCCACCACATGTATCACGTGGTACCTGTGTGGTGGTTCTGTCGGTTGGGGAACAGCTTACCCCAGAAGAGAAAGAGAATGATGCGTAGCAGAAACTTTGGGGAAAAGGAAAGGACGTGGCAATAAAGCCCATAACAGACACTCCTAAAAAGGCGGACTTTGCCGGCAGAGGGAGCAGGGGTGGCTGAGGGGGACAGCCTTGAAGGGGATCTGAAAAAAACAGCATCTCAGCGCTGGCCACTAACTCTGGTTAGTTGATTCTGCATTTTTAAAATCAAGGCTTGGGGCACACCTGGATGGCTCAGTCCGTTAAGCATCTGACTCTTGGTTTCAGCTCAAGTCACGATCTCAGGGTCCTGCTCATGGGGAGTCAGCTTGGGATTCTCTTTTCTCCATCTTCCTCTGTCCCTCCCCCCCAAATAAATAAATCTTGAAAAAAAAAAGGCAAGGGTTGGCAAGTAGGTGGGGGAATTTGGTATATAAGATGGTGTTTCAAATCAAAAGGGAAAAGATAGATTATTTAATAAACAGTTTTGGAACAACTAGATGGCTGGGGGAAGAAAGAGCTGGATTCTTTTTCACTCTTTATTCCAAAACAACTATCAGATGGAAGAAAAATTGGAACATTAAAAAGGAAAATGGCAATTTGTCTTGAAATGGATGAAATCACGGGAGAAGAAAAACTGAGATGGGTGAATCCTTCCCAAACCCAGGAGCCAGAACACGAAGAGATAAATGACGACAGAAGAAACGCTCTGAAAGTCTTGCAGAGCATAAAAATACACAAAGGGAAGAAACGAAGAACTTGGGGTTCCTGCACTACACCCACACGGAACAAAGGCACAACCTCCTGGCTGCAAAGACCTCCGAATGATCCAGGGCGCCTGGTTAAGCATCTACCTTTGGGTCAAGTCATGTTCTCAGGGTCCAGGGTCCTGGGATTGGGCTCCCTGCTCAGTGAGGAGTCTGCTTCTCCCTCTCCCTGCCGCTCCCCCTACTTGTGCTCTGTGTCAAATAAATAAAATCTTAAAAAAACAAAAACAAAAACAAAAACACCCCTAATGATCCAAAGGAAAAGGCCTCCAGCCAACATGACAACAAAGGCATGACCAGGCCCTCATGGAAAAGACACAGGCCGGAGAGGATGCTGGACCTTGTCCACACCAAACACAATTAACAGGAAAAAACACCACATCATCACTATCTGGTTTATAAAGTAAAAAAGGTCCGCCCAACTGCTGTGGCAGCAGGCCTGGGGAGAAAGTCACCGGCATTCCTGCTTGGGATAGTCCACCGGTCGACTTTTCCAAAAGACCCAATTTTGTCCCTGTTCACGCAAACCAAAACGGCTCTCGCCCTGGAACTTGGCAACTGCCCTTCCAGGACTAGATCCTATGTGCAAATGTCCGCCAAACCCCGTCAGGCCAGTGCTGCGGGACCGTGCTCAGGCGTACACACCAAGGGGCCTCCAGGCGAGGGACTGGGGGACTCGGTCAAGGAATCCAGACGTGTGCTTACCATGGAATTACCGCTCAGCTGTAAAGAGCAAGAAAGCGGATCTACCGCCCAGCTGTGGATGGAATCACGGCTAAGACCATCTGTGTGAACCAAGAACGGAGACGCATCTAAACAAGAGAATTCTGATGCTGGGAAGAATGGAGGTCTGTACAGAGGGAGATGCGGAACATGACCCAACCTGAAGTTCTGCGAACGGGACGTGTGTGTCGAGGCTATATATGAACACAGGGTTGGGAGAGCAAAAGAAAAGGCAACACGAGTCCGTGGCACCTATTACTCTTTTGGCTTCTTAGCTGCCAGAGTAGTTTCTCCTGGTTAAAAACGAAGGACCACGTATTGCACGAGCCATCCGCACGAAACGTCCGGAGAGCCAGGAAGGACAGCAGCGGGGGCCAGGGGCCGGGGAACGGGGGCGCCTGGCTGGCGGGCACGGGATTGTTTTGGGGTGATGAAATCGTTCGAACTAGATGGTGGCGCTGGAGGCGCCGCTCCGTGAAGACGCAGAAGCCGCTGAGCTGTGCGGTGCGAACAGGAGGGCCGTGCACCCACCATTCCTGACGGACGCCGTTGCTAACGACAAGTCAGCCCCCACCTCTGGCCTGCTTGTCCACCGCTAACCTTCTATCGGGCCAGTGGAGTCACCATATCTGAATGCAGATTCCACCGTGTGACTTACTCAAGTGTCCAAGTGAGTGCCAAGCATTTCCGACAAACGGACGGACGGACGACACTGCGTGCGCTTTGACCTGGAGGTCCCAAGGGAGGGCTTTGCCGCTGCCCGGCTGGGGTCTTTGCAACCCAACTTGGTGCTACTACTGCCTCTGATGTAGTTGTGTCTCCTTCCTGTCAACGGCCGCTTCCTGCTGCTGTCGGAGGCCCGGCGCCTCCTGTTCGACCCCCTTCCCTGGGCGGGGATCCAGGCCCTCAAAACAGCAGCTCAGCGCTCGTCAGGACTCTTCTAAGAATCAGGACCTCCGCTTCCCTGCGTGGGCTCAATGACAGCGTTCTGGGCTGCTCCTGAGCTTTCCACTTCGAGTCTAAGCCCCTCGGCCAGGCTACAGGCAGACAACGGAGCCAAATGAGGCAGCTGCGTCTTAAAGACGTCCCGAAGCCGGACGGTCCCTGGACACCGGCAGGGCACACGGATCGGCTTCTCTGCTTCTGCGCTGGACTGACAGCCAGAGGTCTCTTGTCCCTCTCCCTTCCTGATGGAGACCCCTACACGTGGGCACCGAAGCTCCAGGCCACCCTGTCTTCCTTCCCCAGATGGCCGCTGCCCAGGTCTACAAGGTCCCTCGGAATCCGCAAGCCTCCGGCCCGTATCGATCAGTCTTCTATCGTCCTCGCCCTGCCTCCCGAACTCCTGAGCTGACCGCTCCTTAACTCCCCAAGTCTGCGAAGCCCTCCAGATTGGCGCTTGGTGCCAGTCAGGGCGCCCGCAGTCTGACGCTTCCGGTACCATGTCAGTTTCCACCCAACTCGGTCATCTGAGGGCCCGCAATCGTTCCGGAGGCCTTTCCGTGGGCAGTTCGCACACATCAGCCTCTTCCTGAATCTCATACCCAACCCCCGGCCACTGAAGCAGGGTTTCCAGGTCTTTATTTCTTGGCTCTGGATATTTTCCCCTTTTTCTTGGTGCTCTACGGACACAGATTTCTTTTTGAAAACTCTCTTCTATTCTGGCTTCTACTGCCAGGGCTTTGTAGTAGGAAGGACTAGCTTAGTCCATTGTGTTGTTAACGAAAAGCCTTCTTTTCCAATTAGGCTCATTGCTGTTATCATCAGAAAAAAAAATCAACTTAAAATAACACCTCGAGTAAAACATATTCACTGAAAACAAACACATGCCTGTGTTTCTTGCATCAATGACATGTCAACAAACAGGACGGCGGTTCCCTTCCTTGCCCATTTACAAAATAGAGCATTAAGTTATTTAAAACACGCTTCCTTATGTAATGCGTTAAAAAAAACACAACCACCCAAAAAGAACAAAAAGCAAAACTGCAGTGCATTCAAGCTACCTTTTGGCTCCCCCGGCGTCAGGCGAGACGATGATACAGTTCCTCCACTCGGCAATGTTCTCCCGAATCCACTGCAGGACCGCGGGCTCCGCGTACAGATTATCCACCGGGATGTCAAAGAATCCCTAAGGGGAGAAGTCAGTGTCATGCTACAGAGCTTTCTGGTTTTTTTTTTTTTCTTTTTCTTTTTTTTAACAAGATACCCTCTTTCATTATGTAATATTCGAATTTTCTATTCAAAAGAAGCCTTTTCAACAGACTGCCATTTTCTGAATTATAACAGAATTCAATCAAAAGACAGATACGTTCCAGGAACCGAGGTCAGCCCAATCCATTATCTTTGCAGACATGTTCTATTGTCTTAGGATTGCCTATATTCTAAGCAGTAGGAGACTGGCTCTGCAGGGGGGTGGGGGAAGAGGCCTGCTGTGTTTTAAGCCAAATGCTTCTTGGCATTGTACCCCAGACTGGGCACAGTATGACTGGGCCTGTTTTGTAGATGAAGGAACTAAGTTAGGAAGGAGGTTAAAAACACATACATGACAACCCTGCCATACTAATTATCTTCGGGAAACTGAGATGGAATCATAACGTTTACTACCAAGAAGCCGTTCCCCCTCCTCCAAAACTGTTTGGATGCAAGCTGGTGGCAGGCAGCGGAAACGACTCTTCGACCGTGTTTCCAAGTCCAGTAAAGATGAAAATCCCAGACAGCAGCCACATCCAAACTCAAACACGAGTCACGTTACCCACTTGGAAAACAATTTAACTTAACAGAGTTAGGATTTAACCATGCGCATCAAGCCCCTGGTCACAAGCAAGGGCAAGAAAGAAAATGCTGGAACCTGGATCTGAGAGGCATGGAGGTCCATGGTAATGATGTGATCAGCGCCGGCAACCGAGAGCATATTGGCCACAAGTTTCGCAGAAATCGGAGCACGACTCTAAAAAATAAAGACCCAGATTTTATAACGGAAAAAGAGAAGGGAAGAGACACATGAATAAAATTAACCTAAGTCACTTAAAACTTCAATACTTCAAACTATTATTAATAACGTGAAAATTACGTTATAACAAAAGATATTCGTTCCATTTTCTTCACCTGATATTTACTATTTCCATATACTGTTGCAAGACAACGTGCTTGACGCTGGGCAGAGAGAACAAGGATCAAAGAAGCGAACCAACACACATACACGTGACATCACCGTCTGTATCACGCAAAGAGCAACAACGGTGAGGAACAAGAGGTGCCGGAGAGAGGCGAGCATGAAGGGCATGGAGTTTAAGGACACCCGTCATCAGAGCCCGTTTTTTTTTTGTTTTTGTTTTGTTTTTTTTTTAAGATTTTTTATTTTTACTTATTTGACAGAGAGATTACAACTAGGCAGAGAGGCAGGCAGAGAGAGGAGGAAGCAGGTTCCCTGCAGAGCAGAGAGCCCGATGCGGGCCTTGATCCCAGGACCCTGAGTTCATGACCTGAGCCGGAGGCAGAGGCTTTAACCCACTGAGCCACCCAGGCACCCAGAGCCCGTTTGAGGAAACTGCTTTCAGGGTGTGGCCAGCAGAGGGGAGAGCAGTGTTCTAGAAAGAGCAGCACGTGTGACATCACCGGGGCCAAGAAGCCACATCAAGTGAGGGGGGGGGCAGGGAATGCTGGGAAGGGAGGGAGAGGCCAGGCCCTCCTCAGGAAGAGCTGAGGTACTGCAGCTAGAAGCTCATCCCTTCACAAATTAAGCGAAAACCAGACTGAAGAAAGACCACTGTACCGGGAACAAGAATTTGGTGTTTCAAGAAGGGACACGAGGTGATGTACCGACACTGCACCCTCCTGAACACCGCCTAACTCTCCCCGCTTTAGTTTCTGCATCATAAATCCTGCACAATGGTCTGCCTCAAAAAAAAAAAAATTTAAGAGGCCACACAGACATAGATGAAACCTAGGAAAACAGGTCAGCATTTTACTGTAAACAGTACTATTCTCATACACCAACCCCAAAAGATATATATATAAGCTGAGATTTCATTCAGACTCACACAGTGTTGTCAATTACATCTCAAAAGTGAAACAAAAGACATTTCATTCACAATAGTAAGAAAGAAATGACCCCTATTAAATACACCAGTCTATTCACGCAAAAGCATACACGGGAAGGAATTACACCATAATGTCAACAGTATTTTCTCTCAACACACCATACTTCACCAAAAACAAACAAACAAACAAACAAACAAAAACCCCAAAAAGAAACCTACTACTTTATAATACACTGTGAACACGAGCAATGGGAACCCTCACTAATGGAGTCTGGAGGCTCCGGGAGGGGGAGCACTTATGCCCTCCCAACTCCTAGTCCACTGCAGACCCAACAGGAAGAGGCGGACTTGACCTTGCACAGGGATACCACTCTACTCTTCCAGCAGGAGGAAGAGATGCTTTCGTGGGCCCCAGAGACCAGCTCAGCCAATGAGAAGTCGCCACAGTGGGAACTCCCAGGTTCCTTCGAGGGACTCAGTTCCTAACAGCCCTCCCAACCTCCCCCTTCTCGCCTTCGAGAGCCTACCTCTCTCCTTGGCCCTCGGACTTACCTACAGTCTTGCCACGCCTTGTCTGTCTGCAATTCTTTCATTCCCCAATCAACCCGTCTGCTGCTGGTAAAGTCCCTGGCAGAGGTATTTTCAAGGTCTGCATTACTTGGTGACCAGAGATGCGATGGATCCAGGGAGGCCCCGGGGCTGGTGGGCAGACAGGGGCCGCACCCCCGAGCTGCTTTATCTACGACGCTGGGGTTTTCAGGGGAAGCTTTCTCCTGCACTTTGAGCTTCGTGCCTTGCGTCTGAGCTCTCCGGGCTTTACTCAGGATCTATGTGAGCCCTCGGTTTCTGGGTTTTTTATTTTTGTCTGTATGTATCTCTGACCACTCGTTTGGCCTTCGGGCCAGTCCGGACTGTCGCTGGTGGAACTGTGCGAGCTTTCGGTTTGGTTCCTGTCAGGACAGGACCTTCCTAATGACACCGTAGCTGGGCTTCCGGGGGTCCCGCACAGACCAGGTTTGGCTACCCGCGGCCGACAAAACCCAAAGGCAGAGAAAGGAGGTGAAACAGGAAAGGGATTTATTTCCGTGAGACCAACACCTGGAAGACAGCGGAGCCAGGGTCTCCAAGAGGGTCTCCGAAGTGCCAGAGAAAGGTCTAGTGTAGAAGGAAACCGTGGGGCAAAGTTTATGTGGGGACAGGCAGGTGGGCAGCGAAGGTCAGATGGGTCCATCGTTGGCCTTGGGGTCCACTGCAGGGGACTGGCCTGCCTGGAGCAGCCACTGCTCGAGGGGTAACTCCGGTCCCTCTCCGGGGATGCTGTGCCCCCGGGGTCTCTGGGCTGCGTTAAGAGATAAGCTGAAGGGGCGCCTGGGCGGCTCAGTGGGTTAAAGCCTCTGCCTTCACTCAGGTCATGATCTCAGGGTCCTGGGATCGAGGCCCGCATCGGGCTCTCTGCTCAGCGGGGAGCTTGCTTCCCCCTCTCTCTCTGCCTGCCTCTCTGCCTACCTGTGATCTCTCTCCCTCTGTCAAATAAATAAATAAATAAATAAATAAATAAATAAATAAATAAATAAATAAATAAATAAATAAAATCTTTTAAAAAAGAGAGAGAGAGATAAGCTGGAAAGGGACATTGAGTTAGAAAGTACAGACTCAGGCCGGAGGCGGTGAAAGCCCTCTCGCAGAGCTAGGCTGGCCCTCAGCCTGATTCCTTTTCAAAATCAGACTGTTCACACCAGAACTGTGCCAAGTTGAACCGGGAAGGCCTTCGGTCCCGATCCCCCTTGGGGACTGGACTGTCCCTCCAGGAACTGTGCTGGCCTTTCATCTGAGTCCTTCTGGACCCAGGCTGTTCCTGAAACACCTCTAGGTCAGGGGGCCCGGGGACCCTGGGAGCTCTGAGGGCAGCCCCTCCCCGGCCCCCTGGGACTCCAGCCGGTTTTGTTCAAAAACCACGGTCCCTCCACGTGCACACTTACACGTAAAGGGACTGAGGTAACCAGAAGTGATTTAGAACCTCAACGGCCGTTATGCGGCACTTGATCGCTCCGAACTGAATGTCCTCTGAGTTGAAATGGACAGACAACAACCGCGGTTCTAAAGCTGAATGGGATTCCTATTTTAATTGGTATTTTGAAGCTTCCAAACACCATCAGGAATCCGAAATTGCCTCTTTCCGAGATATACTTTATAAATTAAATGAGGCAAACGATTAAAAAGAAAAACGGGCTTCTGAGACCTCTTCTCCACCCTGCCCCCCAGGTCTGACCCCCAGGTTCGAGGCAGCCACCTTGTTCAGGCCCCGCCCCCGGGGTGCCATCTTCTTCCGGTCTCTGTACCTTCTCATCTCCTGTGCCCTCCTCCTTCTAGGCCTTTTGCCCAACCTTCCCTTCCTCAGAAGCTCCCTCTGCTCTCTCCTCTCCTGAACCAGTTAAAAACTGCCCATGTAATGTCAAGTCTTCTGAGGATCTAAATAGACCCCTAAGCTTCTTACATTATCTGCACTATGGCTGAACTTCCAGCCATGGTTAAAGAGTTTCCTAAAATGACTGGGACCCCACAGGTTTGCTGGACAATTTTACGTAGTTATTCCAACTTACCACCCAGTGTCTCAGATTTTTATCAACTAGTGCACATGCTTGTTGTTGAGGGCCAGACCAAACATTGGATGAAACTAGCCCAATGGGAATATCCTGAGCAGGATTTAGAGAAACAGATCCCTACCTTTTGGCAAGATGCTAGAAAATTCGCCGGAAATCTCCACTGAACAATTATGATGGCTCTTCGTAAGCCTGTCGACTGGAACAAAATTCAGGCTTACGCACAAAAGTTGATGAAATCTGTTCGTGATTATTACAATCAACTCCAAACTGTCTTTAAAGAAAACTCTGGTCTTCCTTTGGATGCTGAATCCGTCGAGGTAACATTTAACTCTGTGCTTATTAATGACTGCTCCAAATTCCCTTTTAGTTAAAAGGACCATGGAATGAGAAACTACGTCCACTTCAGATGTGACTAACCTGGCAAACTAGCTTGCTCACATCCTAGGTAAGTCACCTAAAGGAAAGATCGCTAAAATTTTTGATGTTCAGCTCCAGTACATGAAGGCTCCTAAACAAAACTTAAAGAGCAGTTTCTGCTATTATTTTAAGGAACCAGGACATTGGGAAAAGACTGTTACAAATGTAAGAGCTTCACGTGCCTTTCCAATGTCCTGATTCCCAAGGACAGGTGTAGAGAGCAAGATGGAGTCACTCATGCCAAGCAATGATGCAAGCACTTCAGGGCACTGCAGCTACAAGATACCACCAAGACCAGCATCAGCTGAAACCCCGGAAACCATAACTCGCAGAAGCAAGATGGGTGTCCTGGGCCCCTGCTTGACCTGAGTAACTCCATCTTGCTCTGTACAATGGGGCTACCAGGAACTACAGGGGCTCTTCCCAATCCCCGCTTTGAGCAGCTTGCAGAAACTACTATACAGATTGGGAATAAATCTGTGCTGGCCCTTACAGACACCGCGGCTGTAAAGCAGCCCCCGCCTCGGAGTACTAAAACGGTTCGCAGAGTGGTGAAACGATGGATCATCTGATCCATCTCGACAGGCTCCTTCCTGTCTCTGAACCTACTCCCATCTGTCCAGGCCTTTAAGAGATACACCCGCTTTCTTGCCTTACTGATATCCGTTCCCACTGAAAGCAAATTCTTCACTGTAACTGACCTATGTGGTGCATTTTTGGTATCCCGGTTGATAATTACCTGGTCAGTAATGCCCCAGGGTTACAGAGTCCTTCCTAACTTTTCCCAAACCTTAAAAGCTGACTGGGGGGGATCTGGGGCTTTCTGCAGGCTCTACGTGTCACAATATACGGTTTGCTTCTGTCCCCCTTCTCAAGCGTCTACACAGAAAGACAGCAATCACCTGTTGAAACTTTTGGCCTTAAAGGGACATCAAAGTCTCCAAAGAAAAACTGCACGTTGTTCCAACTCCGGTTTGGTATTCAGGGTCCGTGATCTCAGGACACAGACCAGATCTGGATCCAGGCAGAGTCCGAGGCAACCTAAATTCCCCAGAACCTAAAACTAAGAGCCAGTTACGAGGCTTTCTTGGACTGGCTGGCTCCTGTCGAAATTGGGATTGCAAACTTCTCTCTCCTGGCCCAGCCTCTATGCCCTTTAAAACTCGAAACTGGGCGCCTGGGTGGCTCAGTGGGTTAAAGCCTCTGCCTTCAGCTCAGGTCATGATCTCAGGGTCCTGGGATCGAGGCCCGCATCGGGCTCCCTGCTCGGCGGGGAGCCTGCTTCCCCCTCTCTCTCTCTGCCTGCCTCTCTGCCTCCTTGTGATCTCTCTCCCTCTGTGAAATAAATAAATAAAATCTTAAAAAAAAAAAAAAAACCTCGAAACTGACAAACCTGCCCCTGTTACTTGGAAAGAGGGGCAGGCAGGACAGAGCCTCTGGGACTTGCAAGCAAAATCTAACGGAAGCCCTTTCTCCCCCTTTTGTGCAAGAGCTCAGGGGATGCCCTTGCACGCTAGCCCACAAACATCAGGCTGGAGGGGAGCCCGGCCAGAACCAGACCCCGGGGTCCGGAATACCCCTCCCCTCCCCGGGCCTCCAAGCCATTCCTGCCACTGCCCTCACAGTTAAGGCCACTGAAGATGGAAGTCACACGGGTCCCCCCGAACCACCCCCTTGTTCCACGCAACCAGTCGCCTCACCGCAGTGACACCCCCCTACTACCTGTTCCTCCCAGAGTACCTCTTTCCCACTGCGATAGCCCTGACCCTGCCAGCCTCCCCCCTTCCGCTGATGAAGCCCCTCACACCTGCCTCACGCTGAAGACCGCCTCCTGACCACCCGCGACAAGTCACAGGGGACTCCTCTAACCCATGCACGCTTTCCACTGCCTACTGACGGTTCTTAAAGGATAAAAACGGCAACAACCACGCTGGGCAGGCTCTTCCAACTCCCTCTGAAGTCACTGAGGCTTGTCGCTTTTACCTTTAGCTACTTTCGCTGCAACGAGGCTGGCTTATAGGCTCTTACTCAAGCCTCCTCTACTTTCGCCAAGGGCAAAAACACATACATTTATACTGATAGTCAGTGTGCCTCTGGGGCAGCTCATGATTCTGGAATGTTATGGCAGCAACGAGGTCTCCTTACCCCCAATGGGGATAAGATTAAAAATAGCTCCTATGTCCAATATTTATTGGGTGCCATACTTCTGCCGGCAGCTCTGGCTATGAAAGTTCCCAGACATTCCAGACTCAGGGACATCACCTGGCTGACATTTCCACCAAAAAATGCTGCTCTCAAGGAGACTGACAGCCAGACCCCTGGCGTGTTCCAAAGGGATGTTCTTTCAAAGGACAAATTAGAAAAATTGACCAGAGGTGCCCAACAACTAGCCCCAGAAAAAAATACTGGAAATCTAGTAACTGTTGCTTCGATACAGAAAGCGAGCTCGGGTTTAGACCAAATAGCCATCCGGTCCTACCAGAAATTCCACAAATCCCACTACTTCCAAATGCACACGCATTAAACCATAGGTCTACTGACAAAATGAGAGCATTCGTGATCTGATATTGACGGGAAATTTTACAAAGGCCGCAAAAACGTCTACTTTGCATGTTCCACTTGTCCACAATACAATCCTGGGAAACCTCTCCATACTGCATCTCAGTTTGCCTAGCAAACTAGTTTCCCTTCCCGGGGAACCCCTCGTGACCTACACAGTGACCGGGGACCCCGTTTTACCGGTCAGGTGCTTCTCCAAGTCTGGGCGCTGTGGCCAGCTTCACATAAACGTTTTCCACACCGTCCTCAATCCTCAGGGCTCTTCGAACGCACCGAGGACACCGTTAAGACTCAAGTGGCAAGGGCACCTGGGTGGCTCAGTGGGTTAAAGGCCCTGCTTTCGGCTCAGGTCATGATCTCAGCGTCCTGGGATCGAGGCCTGCATCGGGCTCTCTGCTCAGCAGGGAGCCTGCTTCCTCCTCTCCCTGTCTCTCTGCCTGCCTCTCTGCCTACTTGTAATCTCTCTCTCTGTGTCAAATAAATAAATAAAATCTTTAAAAAAAAAAAAAAGACACAAGTGGCAAAACCTGCAGACTCCAAGTACCTTGGCCAAAGGCATGGCCAGGAGTCCTTCTAGATCGCAGATCTTCCCCCTTTCGGAACTCACGCACCCCCGCCCTTGGAGGTAGTCCCAGGATGACTGTGCATCTGGCCCCTGCCTCTTTGGACCCACAGCTGATGAAAAGAGAGCTCTTCAATATCTCAGAGGTCTAGTTGCTTCTGTTAAAAATCAGCACTCTCTGGTAGAGCCAGCAGACAAATGATCTGACGTCATCACCCTCCACGACCAGGAGAATTTGTTTCTTGGAAAGGACACCTCCAGAAAGATCCCTCAGCCTCGCCGGAAAAGGCCCCAATCGGGAACTGCTCACCGACCCCTGTGCCGCCGAACTCCAGGAAACAGACTCCTGGATCCACGTGGCCCGTCGAAAGCAAGCACCAGCCCCCGACCAGACCTGCTCGCCCTCTGAGGACGTGAGAGCCAAGATTCCCGGAACTGAAACACACATCTGGAGAGAGCGCTTGCCCCAGCTGTGCGGACCCCGCCTGTAACCTTTTTCCTCACCGTCGCTGCTTCTATCTCTTCTGTGGCAAGAAAACACCCTTGATCTGCATTGCCCAATCTCTTGCCAAAAAGGGGAAACCTTTTCGAACAGGAACAGCCTCATTAGGACCCTGTGAGCCTTTCCGAAGGGCAACAAGGTCCGGAATTCACAAGTCTTTCTTTTATCTAAACTAGGAACGGACCCTGGATTCTTATCCAAATCCACAGTTTCTGAATTGGCAACTTTATAGACTATTGGTGGTAACACACGTGGTTCTCAATAGCGCTTTTGAGACAACCACACTGTTTTAAAAAGTCCCTGCAAAAAGGGTCCGTTAACTATTGCTTCACGTTTCTATGTGTACTGTAGCTTCCCAAGTGCGCTCACTTATCCCGCACGCGGCGCTCTCGCACTATTTCACTATTTGAACTCTCAGCCACTTGAGGAGGCTGGAACGTGACTCAGGGCGGCCTTCTTCCCTAAACCCAAGTAAGAGCCAAGAAATACTTTCAGACCTAGACTTCTGGTTGAGAACATACAGTTGGTTCTGTCCTATTGGTTTGGACCGGGTACTGTCTCTCCATCTTTTGCGGAAAGGACATGCCCAGCAAGGTGACGCGGGCTCCGTGCTCACAATCCGGAGAAGAGACAGACTTCCGATGGGAAATGCCTGCACCTTCGTCTCCTCTAACGCTCCCCGGACTCAGCGTGTCTTAAGTGCTTTCCGATCGCTGCGCACCTTCCCTCTGACGTGAGACCCGACAACCAGCAAGGTCTTTGCTGGCACCGAAACAGAAAACCACTACATATCAAGAACCTGACTGCTGATCAGTGATGCTTCCAAGGAAAGACGTTGATCAGAAGGGGGAAATAAGAACGTCAGTGAGGGAATTCTCACTACAATGGAGTCAGAAGGTTTCGGGAGGGGGAGACCCAACCGGAAGAGGGGAGCTTGACCTTGCACGCGGACACGCCTCTCCTACTTCGCTTCTCCAGCAGGAAGAAGAGACATTTTCTGCGTTCCCGGCAACAGCTCCGCTGATGGAAAGCCACTATACTTCAAACTCCCAGTCTCCTCCAATGGCCTTTTAGTCCGTAACAGCTCTCCCAACGTCCCCCTTTGCTCCTTCAAAAGTGTCCCTCTCTCCTTCGTCCTCTACACCTGCCGATGGCTTTTTTTAAATTATCGAATAAACCTACCTTTTGCTGGTAAAATAATTGGCGGTTTTACTTTTAAGATTAGTAATACATATTTAACACACGCACACGCACACACATATTTTCCGACACACAAGGAATGAGAAGAAACACCCCAAAATGTTAATGGTAGCTGTTTCCAGAAAATAAAATTATGGGAAGATATTCTATTTTTTTACATTTTTCAACTTTCTCAACTAACTACATACTATAATTCATGTTTTCATTGTTTAACTCCCTGTTCTGTTCCGCATTGCCTTTGGGATAAAAAGACCCCAACCTTGGGGCACCTGGGTGGCCCAGTAGGTTAAGCATCTGCCTTCAGCTCAGATCATGATCCCGGGGTCCTGAGATCGAGCCCCGCATAGGGCTCTCTGCTCAGCAGGGAGTCTGCTTCTCCCTCTACCCTTCACCCCACACTTGTGCTCACTCGCTTGCTCTAATAAATAACTAAATCTTAAAAAAAAAAAAAAGACCCCCGACTAGTCTGGCCCCAAGGCTCTTCCCTGCCCTCTGCACTGGTCCCACTCTCTCTCACTTCTACCGAACAATGCAAGCCTTGCCATCGACACCCACATGTCAGTCTCGCTCCCATGCCTCTGCTGGGCCACGCTGCGTTTGACCCTCCAGGTCTGGTTCAAATCTCCAAATGCTGTGATGCTCTGAGAACTCCTGAGAGAAATGGTCTGTCCATTCCAAAGGGACACTGCACTGGCTGAGCACGTGGCCGCTACCACGGGGGACCACCTTATGCCATCCGCTGAAAGAGTGACATCAGAAGATGCGAGATGTACGGATGTCACGGTTCACAACTGGACTAGGCATCCCTCAAGGGCAAACGATTGGCTCTGGACATTTTCACATCCTCTGCGGCACACGGCTCTGTACCCTACGCAGTAAATACTTGACAAGGCTCTCCATCACATCGAGTTTTCAAGGCTTAGTTATTTGCCTCGGTGACTGTGAGAATTATTCAGTCTAACACGATTTCAGGATAATTAAAAGAACAAACTGATCACCGGGACTTCTTGGTAATATAATCTGATTCTCAACACTCATCAAAGTGGGGCTCTTCCTCTAATTTTGTAACTGGCAAAAACATTCCTCTGCCGCATCCAGCACTTCCTGCTTCTGAGATCCAAACCCCAGGTAATGTCTAAAGTCATACTTCAAATTTCCTTCTCCAGATCTTGTTTACAAATTTGCGTTCTGTACCATGACTTTGGCTCAAGACCCAACTGAATCTTGCAGAAAAGCGGATTTGCAAGTTAACTGACTCTACAGTCACTAAGACAATAATTTGTCTGACATTTCCACAAAGGTAGCATGCAGGTACGGTAACCAAAAGTAAAATGTTCAATTCCCCTGATGAAACACGGAGAAAGAGCAAACATTTGATGAGCCAGCCCGATCGTGATAAAGACTCTCTGGATATTCTAGATCTTATTCAATGTATCAGATGTCCCCCTGCTAGAAGTGTAAATTTGATGAGCTTTACAAATTTGTAATATTGGAGAAACCAACATCAGGATAAATGTTCTCAAGGTTTCCAGTTAAAAAATGAAACAATTTGATAATTGAAAAGAGAACATAGGTTTCCGGTTAAAAAATAAAATGAAACAATATGATAATTGAAAAGAGAACATAACCTTGAAAATGATCGGCCGGGGGCGGGGGGGGAAGGTTGGGGCTACAAGTCCTCTGCTCTCTCAGAAGTAATGCTTTCCAGCTTTGCCTGCGTCCTGCTGTTTGTACCAGGGAAGGGAACTGGCAATTACTGAGTGTGGACCGACGCAGGCATCGGCCCCCTCGGCCTCTGAGACAAACCCAGCCTGTAGTCTGTTTTTGTACAACCTGTGAGCTAAGAATGGTTTTTACATTTTTCAGAGGCTGAAAAACAAAGAACATTTTGTGACATTTGAAAAGCATATGAAATTCCTATTCTGGGGGCACCTGGGTGGCTCAGTTGGTGAAGTGTCTGCCTTCAGCTCAGGTCATGATCTCAGGGTCCTGGGATCGAGCCCCGCATCAGGCTCCCTGCTCCGCAGGGAGCCTGCTTCTCCCTCTCTCTCTGCCCCCTCCCCCACCATTCGTGCTCTCTCTTTTCACAAATAAATATATAAAATCCTAAAACAAAACAAAACAGATGGGATGCCTGGGTGGCTCAGGCAGTGAAGCGTCTGCCTTCGGCTCAGGTCATGATCCCAGGGTCCGGGGATCGAGCCCCACGACGGACAACCTGCTCAGCGAGGGGCCTGCCTCTCCCTTTCTCTACCACACCTCCTGCTTGTGCCCTCTTTCTCTCTCTCTTTCTGTCGAGTAAATAAAAAAAAAATTAATTAAAAAAAAAGAAATTCCCATTCCCTGTGTCCATAAACACAATTTTATTGGAACCCAAACAGATGCCCCTCCACTTACACATCATCTACGGCTGCTCTCATGCCAGAAAGGTGGAGCTGACCTAGTCCGAGAGATCAGTGGTCCACCGAGTCTAAACACTCGACCCCTGGCTCTTATTGGAAAAAAGTCTGCCTACCCATGTATTTGTTGTATGCTGAGCACGTTAGAAATAGCAAATGCTATCGTTCCACTTACAGATAAGAAAACTAAACACACATGGAGTTTAAGCGACCGTTACAAAGGACAAGCAGAGCGAATCGTGATGCTGAAATTCAGACCTGAGTCCGCCTGTCCCCAAAGCTGTGACCCCGGAGCTGAGACGACGCGACACCACGCGATTTACGGCTCGTACCCGGTCACCTTCCTCTCTCCGGGTCGGCACCGCACGCGCCGACGCGCCGTGATTGATGGAACTGCTCCGTCGCCGCTGGAACTAGGCCCTGCTTTCTTGCACATCCCAATGAAGCCAAAAATAGAATTGTGCAGATGTGCCGGGCTTGCTTAAAAAGCAGCAGTAAGATTCAAAGTAATGAAGCGGGTTTTGAATATGGTTAAAAGGCCCTAGGTTTTTCTGGGCTTCTGTGCACATAACTCTGAACAGGCCAGTCGCCCTGGATTTGCTTGTGTCCCAGGCATCAGGGGCAGCACGGTCCCGCGGGAAAGAACAGAAACTGGGGTTTCGGGGATGCAAGCGTGGCCCACGCCTTCCCGGCACATTCAGACACCGCGCGGCCTTTAGCGTCCCTAAGCAGAGCACGGGGTGGGGGGAAGCGGGGGTCCCCCCGCGTGCTGGGTCTCGCCTCAGCCAGTTACTGAGAAACGTCGTTGGCTCCCAGGCTCGGGCCATTGCTCTCAAGCACGTACTAAATCCCTGGTCCCTGGTCCCGGAGGTAGGAAGCCCGGCGAAGACACAGGCTGTAGGGATGTGAAGACACAGGCTGTAGGGATGTGAAGACACAGGCTGTAGGGATGTGAAGACACAGGCTGTAGGGATGCGGCCTCAAGCGAAGGCACAAGGATGCGTCCAGAAGCTGCGGGGGGGCAGGAAGGATCCTCCCCCAGGGCCTCCAGACACACGTGGCTCTGCCACACCTGATTCTTGACCTCTGGCCTCCAGAATGGTGAGAGACAACATTTCTGTCGTTCTAGGTGCCCCCTCCGCCCTACCCCACCCTGCAATTAGTCTTTTGTTACCACTGCGACACAAGCCCCACACAGCCCTCCCCGCTTCCCTCTCTTCTCACCAGTCTTCTCGGACAATAAGCCACCCGCTTTCTGCCCTCGGGCCTCCCTCTGCTGCTATCTGCGTGGCCTCTCAACCCGGTGTCCACCTCCCTGCCTCTGCGTGGTTGACAATGAACGTCTTATCTCTTCCATCGGCAGTTAAGCTCGGAAGTCTGGAACGGAAGTCTGGAACCGTCGGATGGGGGGTTAAGCACGGAAAACAGCCACCAGGTTGTTTCCAAGAAACACACTCAGAGCTGAGTGATGCAGGAAGAGCAAAGGAAAGAAGAGACAGGTGCTCACGAGGGTCCCAAAAGGAATACCCGCGGCAAAGGACGGCCGCCAGGATCCAGGACAAAGAGCGAGTGCGAAGCCGCAGCCGTACGGAGCAGGTGCATCGGCGCGAGCGGGCACACGTGCGTGCCAGGGGCACACGTGCGTGCGACGGCAGCGGCCAGGGGCCGGGGGTGCGGCCACGCTCCCCTAAGGCGGGACACAGGTCCCCACAAAGGGCCAGGGCTCAGCAGGGCTAGTCTCTCTGCAGGACAAATACTTCATCAGGAATAAACGTGAGCAACAAAGTTTGGAAAATACCGCCATGGAAACAGAGGGAAGTGCAGATTGGATACCTGCAGACAAAAACTGGAGGAGTCTCCGCTGGTATCAGGTAAGAAGTCAGGGCTCCCCTCCCCGGGGCAGTGGGCCTGGAACAGGGGCTATGGGATAGTAGAAGGAATCAGTTACCCCAGAAGATACAATCCGCTGCCTGTCTGAGCACCAAATGCCAAAGTTACTAGAAGTGAAAGGAGAACCTGGTGACAAATGACAGAACAGAATTTGCTGAGCCTCTTGCTACACGGAAGAGAAAGTGCCAAGCATCAACAGCTCCTTTAGGACACAGGCAAAGATGAAGATGTCCAACAGTGCTACGACCCACAAACGGGACAACAGACCATGCTGAGGGGACAAAAATCAACGGAAATTCTGGAGCTGAAAACGCACAGCTCCAATCAAGTTAGAATAAAAAATGCTCCCTAAATAACAAGGGGGAGGTGATGTGCTCCACCCTTAGCTAAAGCTCCATCACAGAGTGACACATACAGTCACAAAGTCACACACTCATGCACATACTGCCTGTGAGCCAATAACGGCTTTTACATGACCAAACAGCCGGGGGGGGGGACAATCCAAAGAACACCTCAGGGCCCGTGCCAATTACCTGAAGTGCACATTTCACTGTCCATACATAAAAGTCTCATTGGCATCCGGCCGCGCCCATCATTTACATATCGTCTCTGTCTCTGTCATACACCAGAGTTCAGCTGCTGCCACAGAGACCACATACCCCTTACCAGAAAGTTTGCCAACCCCTTCTAATCTATGCAGGGTAAATCGTAACTCAAGTGCAGAATGGAGTTCTGGAGATCAAGTTTCTAGGCAGAAATTAACTGACAGCTGTGTTCAGCATGGGGTCTGGGAACCACACCGGAAGAGGCATTAAAATTTAGGGAGGCCTTGGTATAGGAATTCGAATTTATAAAGGGATTTTTTTTTCATATAGGAGGGAATCTTGTGTGCTGTTTGGAAATGTGTGTTGCTTCAGAAAATGAATTAGGGAGATCAACAGAGGTGTATCGGGGGAGACTTCCGGTGTGATTTGTCACATCACAGAATAGCCCTGTGTCTTGTCAGCTGGAAGGGTTCTCGGAGAACCTGATGAACCTCCAGCTACCCGTAAGACATAAAGCACGTAACAGCTTCAGAGCTGATCGCTATCATGGCTGGAATGACAGCCCCCCAGAACGCATCCACTCAGAACCTCGGAATGTGACCTCATGTGAAGGGAGGGTGCGTGCAGATAGGACTAGGGTAAAGATCAAAATGAGATTACTCCGGATTAGGGTGGGTCCTAATCCAGTGACTGTCATTTTAAAAGAGAGGAAAGCACACAGAGACACAGGGAAGGAGGCCCCGGGAAGGAGGCAGAGATGGGAGTGATGCTACCAGAAGCCAAGGCAACCCAGGAGCCACCAGAAACCAGAAGCGGCAAAGAAGGCTTCCCCCGCCCAGAGTCTTCACAAGGAGCTCGAGCCTGATGCCCCCTGTTTTCCGACGCCTGGCCCCCAAAACGTGATGGAACAGCTTCCTGTTGTTTTAAGTCACCCAGTTTGTGGCGATTTGTTGCACCGGCCCAGGCAAACAAATACAATCCCCTGCAAAGTTCCCCTCAAATCCCAACTTCTCTGATTTTTCACAAAGGCAAGGACTATTCTAATTTCTTCTAGCAACTCACACAGCCTCCTATAGTGCTAGGGTTGCTAGAAGAAAAAGTCAACAATATTAACTTCATTCTTTGGGAAAGGTTAAAAAGAGGTTAACGGTGTTATTTTTTAAATGAATTTTTTTCTTTCTTTTTTTTTTCTTTTTTTTTTTTTTTAATTTTATTTTTATTATTTGCCCAAGGGGTACAGGTCTGTGAATCATCAGGCTTACATCTTTCACAGCACTCACCAAAGCACAAACCCTCCCCAATGTCCATAACCCATCCACCCTATCCCTACCCTCCCACCCCCCAGTAACCCTCAGTTTGTTTTATGAGATTAGAAGTCTCTTATGGTTTGTCTCCTTCCCCATCCCATCTTGTTTCATTATTTTTCCCTCCCTACCCCCCACAACCCCCCACCCTGCCCCTCAAGTTCCTCATATCAGAGAGATCATATGATATTTTTTCTTTCTTTTGAGAGACCTGTAGATTCATATGCAATTGTAAGAAACAACTGAGACCTGGTTGTGCCCTTTACCCAGTTTCTCCCATTGGTAATGTTTGCAAAACTAGGGCACAGAATCACAACCAAAACACTAGCATTGATCCAGTGCAGTGATCGGATTCCACCTCCCCGGGTTCAACACACTATCCACCACCATAAAGACACACGACAGTTTCATCACCAGGGCTATGTGCTATCCTAATACCGGGAAACACACGCCTTGTCTGTAGATCTGTCTAGAAATATGAACATGACAGCCGGTCCAAAGACAAACCTTTGAAAAGCCAAGATGAGAAGGCTTATCTACTCAATCATTAAAATAGCAAACGTTTTCCCAGATAGCCTAAGGTCCTACGTGAGGGGGGGGAAACGTAGACGTCACCCCAGAACAGGCACTATTACTACTACGCAAGCCCCTACCTTGTCCTTTTTATCCTGCCGGGCATATGGAAAGCACGGGATCACGGCGGTCACCCTGGACGACGAGGCGATCTTGCAGGCGTTGATCATGATGAGGAGCTCCATCAGGTTGTCGTTGATCTCCCCGCAGCCACTCTGGATGATGTAGACATCTTCGCCCCTCACGCTTTCACCGATCTCGACGCTGGGAAGAGAAAAGGCCATCCGCTAACAGGGAGGCAGGCGGACGTCTCGGAGGTCCCCGGGAGCACCACCGCGGGGCAAGGACCCGCCGCACAGCGCACCCGGGGCTGGGACCCCCCCACAGCCGAAGGACGCAGAGCAAAACGAGCCAAGGGAAAAGGGAAAGAAAGGGGCGAGGAGCAAACTCTGCGGGCAACCAGGTGCAAGCTGCCGAGTCACCCTGCGTGGGAGGCGCACGGCCTGGGCTCCACGCCCCCCCCAGCCACGTGCGGTGACAGTATGTCCAAGGTACTGTCCACCAAGGTAGCTCATCAGCGCCCAGGCTCGTACCGGGGGGTGGGGGGCTGGTGGTCACATGGGCCCCATCTGCCTGGTCTGCAAGATCCAAGACCCCCACAGTTGCACATGAACTACGTGGCTTGTACAGTTAGGCAGGGTGAGAACCCTGGCAAAGACAAGGTTCCCGAAGGCCCTGGTGAGGACCGGCTCGCAAGCCGAGCTTTGTCACATAGGAGGGGATCGTCGATGCTCGTTGGAAATGTGTCTCCGTCCTGTTATATTGACCTCCTTCTGCTAAATAGTTTGCTGAGTTTTACTTTTATTAAAGTCACATACACGCACTGCTTAAAAAACTCTAGTCATTCTGGAAGGCTTGCAGCAAACCGCTCAGAGGCAACGCACGTGAACCCTGGCTCTGGTTCTCACGCATTTATCTTCGAGTCTCCGGTCAGCACGTTTCTACTGCTTCATCTAAGAGTCTGCACTTTCGGCATCCCGGGTTGACTTCTTGCTCTGAAGGTGAGGACCTCACTAACCCCACACCCCGGCCCCGTCGCCCGCAGCCCCTGCAGCCTGCGGGTCTCACCACCGTCCCGGCGCAGACCAATCTTCCAACCAAACAGGACGGCCACTTTTAACGCTATTCCGAGCTGAGCCGCACAGCGAACTCACATCCGAGGTTAGACTTCCCTCTTACGCTTAGCTTTTGGTGATGTGTCTTCCCTAGAGTCTGCTACCCTCCGTTTTCACCTGCTGTTTTCTGAGTAGTGAAGACCACTTCTGGCCGAAACACGGGGCTGAGCATCTACATTCCCACCAGGTCAGGGGCAAGGGCGATCTCCAGCTCACTGTCCCGCCCCGGGTTCTCCTTCCGCCCGTGCACAGGTGCCCCCCCGGGGGGGGGGGAATCCCACCACACCCCCCGCCCCCGCACTCAATTTCCCTCTTTCTTGCTGTTCGTCTTCGTTTTGCTGGTTGGCATCTTCCAGTAGCTTCTGGAGAAAGAGTAAAGAGGAGCTTCCAAAGTCTCTGAAAATTGCATGTTGGAAAATCTCTGTGTTTGGGGCAGAGAATGCTGAGTGTTCAACCCGAGAGCAAGCCAGCCCACCCCTGGCCCGTGCCTCCACAGGGCAATGATGCTGTGTGCTGAGGCGCGTCCTTCCCAGAGCACTGCCAAGAAGCAAGGAGACCTTCAGCTCTGCGACAATGTTGCTTCACAACTGAAACATCAGGAACAACTGATTCATAATACGAATTCTGCATCTGCTTCCACACTGCCTTTCATCCTGAGATGAGAAGGCAGAAGACTACACTGCCCCCAGCTGAAGGGAACCACCTAGAAATAGTCTGCACATGCACGCTCGCACCCTCCCCACCAGGACCACAGCCACACCCATCCACGTCTGGTATCACCATTTCCCACAAGCCTTCAGATCACCCTCCCTCCGTCACAAAGAACCCAAAGCTACAGCCCTTCCGAGACCCACTTCCACAAGGAAGCTGTAGGTCTTTTCCAGTGGCAAGTGCCATACTTCCTACAGTGTTTATGTATTTTTTTTAAAGATGTATTTATTTGAGAGAGAGAGAGAGGGAACATGAGCAGGAGGGAAGGGCAGAGGGAGAGGGAGAAGCAGGCTCCCTACCCAGCAGAGAGCCCGACACGGGGCTCGATCCCAAGACCCAGGGATCATAACGCAAGCGGAAGGCAGATGCTTAACCGACTGAGCCACCCAGGCGCCCCACTATTGTTTAAACCTGTAATATGAGTAGTGTTTTATAATTTCTATTGTATTCCCATCTTCTTAAGTTACAGAAGAAGTCTGAGTGCTGGTCCCAACCCCAGTTTTCCCGTAAACCCTGTGCTTTTTATTGTATAATTTTGCCTAGAACGATGATCAGGAAAGCCTACGTCACATCACAGTAAGACAGACTATAAATGGGCTCGCCCTAAAAAGAAATATAATGACTCTTACTTTAAAATTACAAGTGAGGTACATAATTACCCTTATCTCTTCTACTATCAGAAGCCAATTATACCCAATGATACTGCTTTATCAAGAAAGCCAATTATTATTTTTTTTTAAGATTTATTTATTTGACAGAGAGAGAGAGAGAGAGAGCGCACACAAGTAGGCAGAGCAGCAGGCAGAGAGAGAGGAGGAAGCAGGCTCCCTGCTGAGCAGGGAGCCCGATGCGGGGCTCGATCCCAGGACCCTGAGATCATGACCTGAGCCGAAGGCAGAGGTTTTAACCCACTGAGCCACCCAGGCGCCCAGAGCCAATTATTTCTAAAACAACTTTAAAATGAGTTGACATTTCAGACACCGTGCAGCAGTATGCCGAATCAACAGAAGCTTCTACCCAACTTCAACTAGAATAATTAGAACACAAAAATTAAGTCTTTCAAGTCGAACTGATCTGAAAGTGAGTTCTGGTAACAGGGGGTCACATTTTTCTACGTTCTCTGCTATGAATGGAAAGAGTATGATGCCACCTTCAAGATGAGACAGACAGAATTCTATATGCTCCTTCCTATTTTGATTTCTAAGGAGCTAAATGTAATTCCCTCGTGAACATTCTATCCCCTGTGGAATAAGGCCAGTTTGGAAATCGCAGTATTATACAGCTAGAAATTAAGGTTATTGACCAGCTGACGTTAAAATAGGGAGCTGTCCCGGGATTATTCAAGTTGGCCCAACGCAATCACAAGGGTCCTTTAAAGGGGACAGGAAGACAGAAAAGGTCAGAGAGAGACAGGAGGTCTGAAGCAGGGGGGGGAGCCGCTACGTGGTTAGCTCTGAAGATGGAAGGCAGCCTCTCCCGGCTGGGAAAGGCGAGGAAATGGCTTCTCCCCTAGAGCCTCCAGAAAGGAATGCGGTGACCCACGACAGGCTTCGAACCTACACAGCCGCGAGCCGCAGCAGCGACACAGAGGACATGGGCCTGCCCAGCCCGAACTGTTTAGTACCTGGCCTGTTACAGTACAAATCTGCCAGCCTCTGGTGTCAGGACTGTCGATCCCCAAAGACCTGCTTCTTTGGCCTATTTTTCTTCAGGAACTTCAGTCCCCTTACGATTAGCAGTCCAGCGGAGGATGGAAAGTCTTATCGCCATGGCAACTTGCTTCTCCCCAAAGCTATTCCTGCTTCTACTCATAAAGATGATCACGACTGATCTTTCCTGTAGGGTCTTTTGTGACCAGAAGGCAGCGTCCTCTTGCTGTTCAGATGAAGAATCTTCACAGATCCCAAAATAAGAAGGCAGATGAGTTTATCTGACTCAATAAGGAATGGGTGTGGTAATTCAAAGATGGCTGCAGGTGCTTTAAAACTTTTCCCATCAAGAAGTGGAGTCTAGGGGTGCCTGGGGGGCTCAGTAGGTGAAGCGTCTGCGTTTGGCTCAGATCACGATCCCAGGGTCCTGGGATCGAGCCCCGCATCAGGCTCCCTGCTCAGGATGGAGCCTGTCTCTCCCTCTCCTCCTTCAGGTGTGCTCTCTCTCAAGTAAATAAATAAAACTGTAACCCCCCCCAAAAAAAGTAGTAGAGTCTAGGGTCCCCTGAGTGGTTCAGTCAGTTAAGCACCCAACTCTTGGTTTTGGCTCAGACTGTGATCTCAGGGTCGTGAGATCAAGCCCCACGTCGGGTCCACACTCAGGAGAAAGTCTACTTGAGATGCTCTCTCCCTCTGCCCTCTGCCCTCCCCTTGCTCGCACGCTCACTTGCACACACACACACACACACACTCTCTCTCTAAAATTAAAGTAAAAAAAAGTGAGGTCTATGTTCCCCTTCCCTCGAATTTGGGAGGACTCTGCTTGACAAGAGAAGTGACAATGCACCAACTTCGGGGCCCAGACCTTACGAGACTGGCAGCTTCCACTTCCCGTCCCCATGCTGTAAGGAAGCTCAAGCAGCCCCCGGGCGGTCCTGAGCTTCCTGACAAGCTGCCAGGCGGCAGCGAGCACCGACTTACTGGTACCACGTGCGCGAGCCATCTTCCAAGTAGGCCTCCAGCCCGTCAACTGCCCCAGACGCCGTGGCACAGGGCACTGCCCAAACTGCACATTTGTGAGCCAAATACACAGCTGCCAGTTTTAAGCTGTTAAATTCTGGGGTGATTTGTTACACAACAGAAAACCAAAACTCTGGGTCTTTCAGTAGAGCTAACCACTCTGTGGGCAGCTTAACTGACCAGGATAAAACGTTACAAGATTTTCAGACACCTTCGTTGTGGGATTTCAGCTGTCTCTAGTGAAGCTGGCACAGACATCTCCCTGCATATTTAAAGTGATTCAGAGGGGCAGCTGGGTGGCTCAGGTCACGACCTCAAGGTCCCAGGATGGAGACCTGTGTTGGGCTCCATGCTCAGGTGAGCCTGCTTGTCCCTCTCACCCTCCTCCCAATCGTGCTCCCTCTCTCTCTCAAATGAATAAATAAAACCTTTAAAAATAAATAAAAAATCCGTAAAATGATTCAGAGATGAGAAGGGCAAATCAGGAGGCCCTGTGTCTGTTTAAGTGGTGTTTTAAAGGTGGGGAAAGAGGGACACCTGGCTGGCCCAGGTCATGATCCCGAGGTCCTGGGATTGAGTCCCACATCCAGTTCCTTGCTGGGGGGGGAGGGGCAGAGGGAGAAAGAATCTCCCTCTGCCTGCTGCTCTCCCTGCATGGGCTTTCCCTCCCTCTCTCTCTCTGACAAATAAATATATTTAAAAAGTGGGGAATGAGGTGGGGGGCGCCTGGCTGGCTCGGTTGCATAAGCGTGCTACTCTTGATCTTGGAGTTCTTAGTTTGAGCCCTATGTTGGGTATGGAGATTACCTAAAAATCAAAACTTAAAAAAAAAAAAAGTGGGGCATGGAAGGAGTGATGACCAGGAGACATTAAAGCAGATTTCTGGTCCTGGCTCAGGGGAGAGGTTCAGGAAGGGGCCTCTTGCACGAACTAAATCAATTTTCTTTTCCTTTTACCCCATTTCTCATCTCTAAGACCACACAGATCATTAAATACCAGATCATTAGTACAACACCTAGTACAGAGAGGACTGTTTGTAAAAATCAACCTCTGGACCTAGACAGTTCATGGGAAAGAGAAAAGTCGGGAAGGTAACCTGTTATATTCTAAATAATAAAAACATAATGTTGGGGCATCTGGCTGGCTCAGTCGGGAGCATGTGAGTCTTGATCTCAGGGTCTTGAGTTCAAGCCCTTCCTTGGGCGCAGAGATTACTTAAAAAACAAAACAGGGGGCACCCGGGTGGCTCAGGCACGTAAGCGTCCGACCCTAATTTCGGCTCAGGTCATGATCTCAGGGTCCTGGGATCGAGCCGCGTGTCGGGCTCTGGGCTCAGCTCAGAGTCGGTTTGAGATTCTTTCTCCCTCTGCCCCTCCCCCTGCTCACGTGAGCTCTTGAGCACCCTCTCGCTCTCTATAAACAAACAAATAAATAAAATCTTTAAAGAGTGAATGTCTAGACAACAAAAAAACCAAGCACGAAATTTTAAAAAATACATAATACAACTATACAAGCAATTCCCAGACTTCATGTTGAGTGGTTTTTGAGACCTCACGATTTCCAGTTAGCAGGTGGTGCTTATAAAATACTCAAAACCACATAAAATTGAGTCAAACACACAATCGTATTGCAAGGTCTGAATGAGTTTCACCCAAAGGTACACACAGTATTTTGAGCAGAAATCCAACAATGACTCCGCAGCGGACTTCCGAGATTAACTGAGCTCGAGCAACAAAGGAGGTCGCTGCGCCGAGGGAACGTGGAAGAGCAACATTATTTGCTTTCAAAACCCACTTCACCCAGAAATTTCTCCTGAACAAAAACTATTATCCTGCTCTTCTCAAGGCTACCATATCTGAAAAGGACTGGCAAGATATCACAGCATTCAAACCTGGCTACCCTAGCCGCCTCCAGAGCCCTCCACCGCGCTTCCCAACTTCTGTCCTCAACTCTGCACGGCGGAAACGTTGGGCTCAGGGACTCCCGACAAGTCCAGCACCTGTCACTCGTTCACAAACGTTTCTTCACTCACGTTATCGACCGGACTACGTATGTGCAGCGATTTCCCAGCTGGAAGACGGGCTGCACAGATCCTATAAAGCGGACTCCACGAACACCACCGACCCCACGTGTATGACGCTAACTGCTCAGCATCTAAGACATTTTCGACTACTTCAAAAGTCACCCGGGTTTTCTTCTACAAATGTTTCGTTCTGGGCTTCACATTTACGGCCACGACCCATTTCTGGTTCCTTTTCGAAACGGTGGGAAGCAGAGATGGGTTTTGTGGCCGTTTTGGCAGCTCACAGCGACTGCTCCCGCACCGCTTGTTGAAAGTGTTGGCTGCGCTGGGCCTCTGCCAGACATAAAAACGATCAGTAACTGCGCACAGTGCTGGACGCGTAAGGAGAGAGCTAAACAGGAGATCCACTTGAAACCGGGCAAAGAGCTTTGCGGACTCAGGCAGGTGGAAAACGGAGCCCCGGTTCCGTTTCTGGGGGGTGGGGGGGGCGCCGGCCTGACCTCACTGAACGGGGGCGACCACGGCTCCCGGACCCGAGACGCGGGTGGCACTTACGCTGGGCCGGGGCC
>LNAC01000806.1:464167-485780 GCA_002007465.1 Ailurus styani | reverse complement strand
GCCCTCCCCTCCCTCCCTGCAGACTGGAGCAAAAAAGGTTTTCTCAAGCAAATGCAGTCCTGGAGCCGACCCCTGTGCACAAATCAAGTGTAAGAGAAAGGAACATATTATGTGGGAACGGAGGACCCCTGCGTTAGTGATGCTGGCCAGTTTAATGCCTCTCGGCGACAACAGATTAAACAGGTCAGGTAAATGGCTGGGTTTTACCTACCATTGCCAAGAGTTGGCCCTCCATCCACACTGAAGGCCTCCTGCAGGCGGGCTGTAGCCCACTGTAACCTGATTTCATATTATTGGGATTTGGGGGATTCCTGGGATTATTCATGTAATTGGGACTTTTCATCTGGGTCCATGTACTTTTCAAATTTGATTGCCTAGCACATCCAGTATTTCTTTAAACTCCTGAATCTGTCTGCTTACCAAAAAGCTGTCCCAAACCACCAATTCTGGCAGCATTTCTGCCCCCATTTTCATTCTTCCTGGAGACGTGTATGTGCTCTATTCTTCAAAAAGAAAAAAACCAACAACAACCCTACTTGCAATGATTTATTGCCTATGTGTTTTACAGTTAATTACCATAGCAATGAGATTTATACTGATACTCAACCATATGTCTAAAATTTTTATTGAATGAGTCTGCTAACGTAATTATTTATAAACTCTCCTAATAAAAATTTCCACTAACAGTATTTGCTGTAATGTTTATGTCCTTAAAATTTTTATCATACACAATCATGACATATGTACAAAAGTACATATACATGTACTTTTCAGGGGGAAAGTGGCTTCTCAACAGCATGGCAGGGCCATGGTTCTTGGGCAACAAAACTGATGGACTCTATCACACAGTAGAACTTAAAGCCCCTGGTCTACGAGTATGTTAATGGTCAGGGATTCGGAAGCTAGGGTTGAATCCTCACAAACCGTGACCTCAACACTAACAGGGAGAAGCAAGATCTAGGTGGGGGCAACTCACCAAATGGTCGTTGGTTCAACACTTTGATGAGGTACTAGGCTTGAATGCTGAGGGTAAACAAGGAGGAAGGTACCACTGGGATCATCTAAGATCATCAAGAGTAGCAAACTGCCCAGAAACCCGTCCCTGGTACATATTCGGGCTTTAAAGAACAGCAGCAGGTGAGTTCATTCTAGTGCAAACACTTTCTCTCCAAAGCCCTTTGTCTTTGACTCAAAGGACTCAGGTTGTGGTGACAAAACTCTGGTCTGGAGTAGGTTTCTCAACCTTGGCACTACTGACATTGGGGCTGGGTAATTCCTTGCAATGGTGCCCTCCTGTTCATTGGAGGATGAATGATGCTGTCCTGTTCACTGGAGGATGTTCAGCGACATCCCTGGCCTCTGCCACGAGATGCCAATAGCACCTTCCCACTGGTCGGGACAACCGGGTCTCTGGAGGAATTGCCAAACGCCCCTAAAGAGTAAAATCACGGCAGCTTGAGAACCACTTGTCTAAACACACCGCTGTCCCTTTCCTCTGCGTGAACCTTTCCTCATGGCTCTTTGGACTTCCTCACAGAATGGCTGCAGGGTTCCAAGAAGGAGTGTTCTGACAAGATAAGTCTCAATGAGCAAATACTTACCAAGCCTCTGGTATTATCGAATTTGCCAATGTCCCATGGGTCAAAGCAAGTCACGTGGCAAAACCAGCATCAGGATCGTATGGGGCCACATATGGGCATAGATACTAGGTCCGCTGGTCCACCAGGCGTCTACCACAGTGTGCTTCTTGGACGGAATGTGGAGTTGAGACAGCCTCTGGGAAAATGGACCATACGTACAAAGAAAGACTCAAGACTCAGGATGGAGAGAACATATGCCATGTGCATATGTGAGCTCAGATTTTGGACATATTGTAAAATAGTCATTATTTTAAGATAAAATACTAGTGGAGAAAATAAGGTATTTCCATTGTTGGCTTCTCACTTCACTGACTCATCAATAGGGCTGATATGAGAAAACACTGATTTGAGTTCATGAACAGTTTCACGTTGTGTATTCCCCACATCATTTAGCCAAGATCTTTGTATATAGTAAGAGCTCTCAATATTCTCAATTTATTCCCAACTACCCTAGGGCTAAGAAAGGGAAGAAATGGCCCAAAGTTACACGGCTAGTAAAAGGCAGCAAGGGAACCAGAATGCGGGCTTTTGGACTCAGTCCTTTCTCTCCAGAACAGTGCTGCCCAAAAGACGTATAATGCAAGCCACATACGTAATTTACATTTTTTGTAGCCATACTTAAAAAGAGTAAAAAGAGGTATGTTATTTTAATGACACACTTTATTTAACCTAGTATGTTCCAAATGTTATCACTCCTACATGTAATCAGTATAAAAAATTAATGGGATATTTTATTTTATTTTATTTTATTTTTGCTCCTATGAAGTCTTTGAAATCTAGGGTATACTTTACAACTACAGCACATCTCAATTTGGACTCACTATTTTTCAAGGGCTCAACAGTCATGTGTGGTTAGCAGTTGCTGTAAGTTTTTTTTTTCTGATTTTTATTTCTATATCATCTCCTTTTACTTTCTGTCATTTAAAGAAAAAAATTTGTAATAGAGAAGAGTAGAATTAACATCCATAAACCCATCACCTAGATTTAGCAGCTATCAAAATTTTGCCAGAGGGGCACCTGGGTGGCTCAGTCGGTAAGCATCCGCCTTCGCCTCAGGTCATGATCCTGGGGTCCTGGGATTGAGCCCCACATCCAGCTCCCTGCTCAGTGGGAAGCCTGCTTCTCCCTCTCCCACTCTCCCTGCTTATGCTCCCCCTCTCGCTGTGTCTCTATCAAATAAATAAATGCGATCTTTTTAAAAAAATTGTTTTGCCAGATTTGGGGTGCCTGGGTGGCTCAGTCAGTCAAGTTCCCGACTCTTGATTTCAGCTCAGGTCATGATCTCAGGGTAGTGAGATCCACGTGTGGAGCCCTGCATCGACCCCCACATGGACCCACCTCTCCATCCAGCCCTGCTTTGTTCCATCTGCACTTAGTGGAGAGTCTGCTTCCCCCTCCCTCCCCCGCTGCCCCTCTCCCCACTTGCGATCTCTCTCTCTTAAATAAATAAAACTAAAAAAAAAATTGCCATATTTGCCTCATCTGTTTTATCTGATGTAAATTACAGTCGTCGTATATTCACCTCTAAATTCTTTAGTCTGTGTCTATAAAAAGATAAAGAGATCACACCATATATAAAAATTAACTCAAAATGGACCAAAGCCCTAAATGTAAGAGCTACAGCTGTGAAATTCTTAGAAGACATAATTGTTCATGACCTTGGGTTAGGCAACGATCTCTTTAATATGACACCAAAAACACAAGCAAGAGCAACAACATAAATAGATGAACTAGACATCAAAATTGTAAACTTTTGTATTTCAAAGGATACCATCAAGGAAGTGAGGACAACCCAAAGTATGGGAGAAAATGTTTGCAACCAATCTCTCTGATGAGGGAACTGTGTCTAGAATGTATAAAAAAATGGCCACAACCCAATGAAAGACAAATAATTCTTAAAAATGGGCAAAGGAGTCTGCACGAAGCTGTTTTTTTTTTTTTTTTTAAAGATTTTATTTATTTATTTGACACAGAGAGAGAGATTACAAGTCGGCAGAGAGGCAGGCAGAGAGAGAGGAGAGAGGAGGAAGCAGGCTCCCTGCCGAGCAGAGAGCCCGATGCGGGCCTCGATCCCAGGACCCTGGGATCATGACCTGAGCCGACCCTGCACGAAGCTGTTTATAACATCTTTATACATAACTGCCAAAACTGGAAGCAACCAAGTCCTTCAGTAGTTGAACGGATAAGCTGTGCTACATCCAGACAATGGAATATTATTCAGTGCTGAAACAAAATGTGCTATCAGGCCATAAAAAGACACACAGGAACCTCAAATGTATGTTACTAAGTAAAATAAGCTAACCTTTGAAGTCTGGATAGTGTATCATTCCAAGTATGGGGATGTTCTGGAAAAGGCAAGACTAAGGAAACAGTGAAAAAAAAAAACAACCAAAAAACAGATCGACCGTTGCCAGGGGTTGGGGGGAGGGAGGGGTGAAGAGATGGAGCACAGAGGGTTTTCAGACAGTGAAACTACCCTGTATGATGCTACAATGGATGCTCCGTGTCGTCAAACATTTGTCCGAACCCTTAGAATGTGCGCCAAGAGTGAACCCTAATGTCAACTATGGATCTGGGTTGATAATAATGTGTCCTTGTTGGTTCATCATTTGTAACAAATGTACTGCTCTGGTACAGGGTGGTGATGCTCAGGGAGGCTGTGGCGTGTGGGGAGGCAGGGGGTTACAGACAGGAACTCTCTGTACTTTCCACTCGATTTTGCTGTGAACCCAAAATGTCTCTTGGAAGAAAAAACAAAATACCAAGAATGTACATTTAGAAATGGAAAAAAAAAAAAAGAAAGGAGGAAATAAAAAGGAAGGAAGAAAGAAAGAAAATAAGAAAGAAAGAAAAAAAGAAAAGAAGCCAAGGATCTGAATAGCTATTGCTCCACAGAAGATATACAAAGGGCTAATAAACACACGAAAAGATGATCGGCGTCATTTGGCATCAAAGGAAAAGCAAATGAAAACCACAGTGAGATACCACTTCACATCCGTTAGGATGGCCAGACTCAAAAAGACAGTAAGACAAATGTTGGTGAGAATGTGGAGAAATTGGAACCGTCACACACTGTGGCCGGAAATTGAAAATGGCGCCGCTGCTTTGGAAAACAGTCCGGCTGTTCCTCAAACACTTAAACACAGAAGTACCATACGACCCAGCAATCTCACTCCTGGGGGTGGGGGGGGATAGCCAAAAATTGAAAACAGGTGCTCAAATAAACAGTCAACGTGAGTGTTCATAGCAGTACTATTCACAATAGTCAAAAGATGAAAGGCGCCCAGATGTCCGTGAACTGAAGAGCAGCCAAACAAAATGGGATGCCTCCACACAGTAGAACATCATTCAGCCGTAAAAAGGAATGAAGTCCTGATACATGCTGTGACGTGGTTGAACCTTAAAAATGGTATGCTAAGCGGCGCCTGGGCGGCTCAGTGGGTTAAGCCTCTGCCTTCGGCTCAGGTCACGATCTCAGGGTCCGGGGATCGAGCCCCGCATCGGGCTCTCTGCTCAGCGGGGAGCCTACTTCCTCCTCTCTCTCTGCCTGCCTCTCTGCCTACTTGTGATCTCTGTGTGTCAAATAAATAAATAAAATCTTTAAGAAAAAATGGTATGCTAAGTCAAACAAGCCGGTTACCACAGAGGACTGCATATGGCTTGATTCCATGTTCGGAATAGACCCACTCTACAGGCAGAGAGTGAATGAGCTGTTGCCAGGGGCTGGGGGCTGGGGACACTAGCGGGTGATGGTTAAGGGGTGTGGGGTTTCTTTGGGGGGTAATGAAAATATTCTAAAATTCTAAAATGGATTGTGGAGATGGAGGCCCTCCTCTGTGAATATACTAAGAGCCACTGAATTTTGCACTTTGAATGGGCAAACTGAATGGTACATAAATTCTATCACACTAAAAGCGGTTCAAGAAAAAGATAAGGACATTTTTCTTCATGATTCCAACACCGCGATCCCATCTAACGTATTAACATGTCATTGTCCTGCTCTCAGTGATAGTGAGATCGATCACTGGTTTAAGGTGGTGACAGCTTAATTTCCCCACAGTCAGGCTTTCTGCTCTGCAAAGTGCTGGTTTTCTAGTTCCATCATCCCTTCCAGTCTACGAACGCTAGCTGGAATTTCTCAGTAAAGAGCTTAAAAACAAAAAAACCAAAAACAGAAGAGCTCCCCTTCATCTTCTGGGGCTCCTTGGTTACCTCAAAATAGAGTTTGTACTGGAGAAGCAAGACAAAGTTTCATTTTCTTCCCTTGGATTACCAGTCTTCAGAGAAAGGAGTTTGGTGTGTCAATGCTACCTCCCACTAGCAGGAACCAGAGATCCTTGCGGATTTGGTAGAGCCAAGGTCTGGGGCAGGGAACGGACAGCGGGAGTCAGGACGTCTTGCGTTGGCTCTATGGAAGACAAGGAGGACTATGTCCAGAGGATAAAGAAACCAGCTTGAAGGAGTGGCTGCTGATCAGAGGACAATGTGAACATCAAAAATTTGTGGAATGATTATTGCCTGAAATGCACCCAATATGTTAAAATCAATGAGTCTACAACGAAGCTCAATTAAATGAAAACCAGAACAAAACAAAGAGAAGTAATCCTCACTTGAACCCAATGAAGGTCAATGTTAGACTAACTCCTTTCCATGAAAATTGGCCATTAAAGAGTCAGCTATCTTGAGAGGCAAGCTGAAGATTGCATTAACTGATTTCTTGGGTGGTTGCGTATCATCTGATGCTGTCCAGTGGAACTTCTTCCTTTCTATGTAGGTCGGATCAGTCAGTTCTGGAAATTAGATCAAAGATAAAGGCACCGGTGCCCTCAGTGGGCTTGAGGGCACGAGAGACAGCATACATAATTCAAGCAGAGGAGTCAAATGGCATGGAATTCCCATATCAGTGCGTAGATGGGTGTATGAGGTGGTTTTACAGCGGTGGAGCTAGAAGGTTTTTAAACGGGATACCCCATTTGCATTGTTCTGTGAGAGGGGCAACAGTCAGTTAAGTAAAGTTGAGCTTCATTTTAGCGTGAGCCAAACCGACAGAGAAGTGGAGGGTCTATATTTAGGGACCAATGAGAGCAAGTTGCTGCAAGTCCTTTCTAGAATAAGGTAGCCATTGAGAGAAAGAATGATGATATTGGACCCGTATATAACACTTACTACGTGGCAGACCTTCACAGCAACCCTATGTAATCAATCTTATGACTCTCACTCCTATTTCACAGGTAGAGAAATGAAGGAACAGAGAGGTTAGGTAACTTACCTGAGGTCACACAGCTACGTAGTGGAGCCAGGCAGCTTTAACTACTGCTTCTTACTTCAGTCCATTATGTAAGTGGGAGCCGTTGAAGGAGGCTGTCCACTTTGGATCAATGAGGTGTATAAAAAGAGTACCTCTTCCTTATGATAGTGTTTCCTGTTCCTAAAGAATCCCAGGAACACAATTTTGATAAAGAATATCCCACCCACCCAACATTTTTTGGAATGTTGTTGGAATACCTCCAAGCACGATCCTGGGCTTTCTTGTCTTCTTTGTTCTTTTTATAAGCTCTCCTTACCGGTCAGCTAGGCCCATGACTGAATCCTAAGGACTTACATGTTTATATCTCCGGCTCTGATCTCCCTCGAGGGATAGCCTTGAACATCCAACTCTACGCACAGGGGTCGGGCAAGCTAAGGCCAAATCCTGTTAATGGCCTGTTTTGTAAATAAAGTTTTACCCATTCACACACCTACCCATTGCCTCTGGCTCCCATTGTCTCTGGCCACAAGAACAGAGTTGGGGAGTTGGGGCAGAGATCATGGGGTTTTAAAGCCTAAATATTTACTGTTTGGTTCTTTGTAGAAGAAGCTGGGCCACTCCCCCAAGAAGTCTTTTTTTTTTCCTCCAGCTTTACTGAGATATAATTGACATATAACCTATGTACTTAAGGTATAAAAAGTGTTGATCTGATAAACTTATGTACTGCAGAATGATGCCTATCGTGACATTAGCTAACATCTCTGTTATGTCCCGTAATTACCATTTCTGTTCTGTGGGGAGAACAATTAAGATCTACTCTCTTAGTGACTTTCAAATAAATAATACAGTATTATTAACTGTAATCACCATCTGTACCTGAGCTCCCCAGAGCTGGTTAATCTTATAACTACCAGTTTGTACCCTTTGACCAGCACATCCCCATTTCCCCCACCCCACGGCCCCCAGTAACCACCACTCTGCTCTGGGTTGTTCTGAGTTTGGCTTATTTATTTATTTATTTATTTATTTTAGTAATCCCTACCCCCAACGTGGGGCTTGAACTCACAACCCTGAGATCAAGAGTTGCATGTTCCACCAACTGAGGTGCTCAAAGCCAGGTGCCCCTTTGGCTTTCTTAGATTCCACGTATAATTGAGATCATACTGTATTTGCCTTTCTCAATCTGGCTTATTTCACTTAGTGTAATGTCCTCAAGGTTCATCCGCTGTTGAAAACAGTGGGGTTTCCTTCTTACTCATGGCTGAATAATACTCCGCTGTGTGTGTCTACACACACACATGCATGCACCCGTCTTTTTTTTTAATATTTTATTTATGTATTTGAGAGAGAGTAAGAGCGCAGATGAGCAGGAGCTGGGGTGGAGGAAGAGGGAGAAGCAGACTCTCCGCTGAGCGGGGAGCCCGACGCGGGGCTCAATCCCAGGACCCCGGGATCATGACCTGAGCAGAAGGCAGATGCTTAACCGTCTGAGCCACCCAGGCGGCCCACACATCTTTTTTCATTCATCTGCTAATTTGATGCTTCTGCCAACAATGCATTCTTCCCTCATTACATAGCGCCACTAACCATCCAGTTGCTCCAGTCAAAAATGTGTGAAGCATCCTTGATCCTGACCTTCCCACCGCTTTTCATGGGTGGAGACTGTCGGTTCTGTTTGCAAAGTCTCAATCCAAGCCTGTTCACTTCTCTCCATGGCTGTGGCCACCAGCCAGTCCCTGCATGGACCTCCTCCACAGTATTTTCATAGCTTAGCCTCCTCCAGCCCCTTTCCACAAAACAATCAGAATGATTTTTTAAAATCAAAGCTAATTGCATCATGTCATCCTCCTGCTTAAAATCCATCTATGGCTTCCCATGCTACTTGGAATTGGGCCGTGCCTAAACTGCCAGCTTCACGTGCCCTTTCCTCACCAAACTTCAGCTTCTCCAGTCTCCCACCTAAAACAAATACAAATCTTCTGGCCACAGGACCTTTGCATATGTGCCTTCCTCTCTCACAGAGCTCTTTCCACTGGCGCCTCCATCACAGGCTTGGCTCCTTTGAGCTCCTGGTCTCAGTTTATAAATGTCATTTCTTTAACCTCCCCTCAAACCACAGGTTCCTTCCTCTCCCACCCCGACTTCAGTTTCTCTTCTTCTCATTGCTCCCCATGTCGGCTGCCGTCACAGAGTTTATCTTAATATGTAATTATCGTCTTGTTGCTTCTATGAGCACATCACCTCTCTGTTCCATTAGTAACTAGACAGCAAGTAGCACAAAGTCAGACTGGATCAGTCTTGGTCACAACTTTATCCTCAGAGTCCAACACAGGATTTGGCTAGAGAGTAAGTATTTTCAGCTTTGCCAGGTATAGGGTCCCTGTCACAAATACTCGAATGTGCTGTTGCCGCACAAAAACAGCCACGTGGGGAAGCCAGTGCACAGGGCTGTGTTTCAGCAAAGCTTTATTTATGGGTACTGCGATGTAACGGTCATTTTATTTAATGTGTCATGAAATATTATTCTTTTGGGTATTTTTTTTTCCTGCCTCCAACCACTTAAAAATGTAAAAACCATTCTTAGCTCAAATGCTGTACAGAAGCATTTGGCCATAAGAAGTTTGCCAGCCCCTCTTCTAGCACATTGCCTGGCAGATTCTCACAGTTTTTTCTTTTTTTTCTTTTTTTGGAAATAAAGAAGACATGCAGGGAAGAACTTAAAAATGAGAAATGTTCTCCAAACAATACTTCTTAAATGTGCATTCAGAGAGGATACAGCGCATGGTCAGATGCAAATGTGATTATTTTGCAACTGACATGATCCACATAGACAGCAACCAAAAGTCCCCTCATTGTTTGGCAGCTTCCGAAAGATCCACTTCCCTCTGGGCCATGCAGACACGGCCACTCTCCTAAATATTCCAGTGATAGAATAGGAATTAATATCAAGTGACCTCCTAGAAACTTCTTAGAGTGATGACGAATAAGCCAATAAAACACGTCTACCTGATCATTACATAAGGGACACACGCACACACACGCCAAAGCTTTCCAGTTCTACCACTGGCTCTTTGTCCCTCTGGATTCTGAATTGCCCCAACCTCTTCTTCTCTTTCAGCAGAACACCGAGACCCTTGTCCTTGGAGGAGCGGGTCGTGACCCGGAGAAGAGCACTCAAGTCAGCAATGCGCATGCTCCGTTGACTCTTGCCTCGGTTCTTTTTTTTTTTTTTTAAAGATTTTATTTATTTATTTGACAGAGAGAGATTACAAGTAGGCAGAGAGGGNGTGGTGGGTAAAAACATTTGAACTCTCCTCTTTGTTGCTTTGTTTCTTCTTTTCTTTATTTTATTATTATTTTTTTTAAATTTAATTTTATTTATTTATTTGACAGAGAGAGAGATCACAAGTAGACTGAGAGGCAGGCAGAGAGAGAGGAGGAAGCAGGCTTCCCCCCGATGCGGGGCTCGATCCCAGGACCCTGAGATCATGACCTGAGCTGAAGGCAGAGGCTTTAACCCACTGAGCCACCCAGGCGCCCTTGCCTCGGTTCTTTACACCACCATCCTCGGTTCCCACCGCCGTTCAAGTCATCAGGGCTGTGATGGTAAAACCATTTCTCGTTGCTCTCCTGGGCGAAAGCTCTTTTGTTCCTCAGGCTTAGAGGTGTCTGTTAAAAAGAAACTGTTTATGCCACCTAATTAATTTAGCAAAGGTAGTGGGGAAATGTTGAGACCAATGATTCCCGTGATTATTTAAAAAAAAAAACTTTATTAAAAAACCAGTTTATTTCTTTTTATAAAGAAAATGAATAATTTTTGAAAAACATTTTTTCTCTGCAACATCGAACTCCAAAGGGGGTAAAAGAGTTCAGAATGTACTTTCTGAAGATTTATCATATAGAAGAATCTGATTTACGAGCACAACTTTTTAGGAAAAAAAAAAGTTCATGTCTCTGAATGCCAACTTACGACAACTATCTACATATCAATTCTCAAAAGCATGATGTGATTTTTCTTGATCTTTAAAAAGAAGAATAATGTGACCTTATTCAGGCTTGAAAAAGTCTCAGCTCAAGTATCTCTGGGGAAAAAGCCATGCTTAGTAAATTATTAACCCCACTGGCACTCCTTCAAGGTTACCCTGTCATAGGTAAGAGAGGGACTGTAGCCAGCTTCAGGAATTTTAGTTCAAACACACTCCTCTGGAATATTTAGACCCTTAAATTTCAGGTGCTTTCAATTCAGGCATTAGAATATATTTAAGAAGCAGCCCTACTAAGCGAAATACAAAGCCCTGGGTATAAATCATCTCAGGTTAATATAGAAAAAGGTTGCTCGTGAATTCCTTCGCTAATGGAAACCCCAGAGGGAACTCAAGTCCCTACTATGTGCCACACTTCTTCATATACAGACCTTCAGTTCTCCCTACAACCCGGTGGGTATGGAAAATTGAGGCTCAGACAAAGTTGGTAAGGCATCCAAGGTGTGTGGTGGGTAAAAACATTTGAACTCTCCTCTTTGTTGCTTTGTTTCTTCTTTTCTTTATTTTATTATTATTTTTTTTAAATTTAATTTTATTTATTTATTTGACAGAGAGAGAGATCACAAGTAGACTGAGAGGCAGGCAGAGAGAGAGGAGGAAGCAGGCTTCCCCCCGATGTGGGGCTCGATCCCAGGACCCTGAGATCATGACCTGAGCTGAAGGCAGAGGCTTTAACCCACTGAGCCACCCAGGCGCCCCGTCTTCTTTTCTTTAAATATTATTTATTTATTTGAGAGTGGGAGAGAATGAGAGAGCAGGAGCGGGGGGGGGGGAGCAGAGGGAGAGGGAGAAGCAGACTCCCCACTGAGCAGGGAGCCCAATGCAGGACTCTGTCCCAAGACCCTGAGATCATAACCCAAGCCAAAGGCAGATGCTTCACCGACTGAGCCACCCAGGTGCCCCTCCCTCTCTGTTTCTATGTTCCATTTTTTAAAATATGTTGAAACACAGAATATAGTTGCTCACTCTTCAATATTGGATTTGGGAACCAGTGGGATTCTAGACACCTGATGACGGCCCCCAGTGAAATAAATATATTTACAACTGCAGTGGGAATAAAATTAATATAAAAATCCATATACACATAAAATTATAAATGTGCTCCCTGTATATCCTAAATAAATGAAACTGCACCAACCCCAAACTATTTACCAAGCAGTCTAAGTGGTAGCATATTGCTCATTGGACATCATAATAATTTCCAAATCATTTTTTATTTTTTAGAAATTGCTGATGTGATCTTTTGTTTGACGCGGCTATGCTCAACTAAACAATGCCTCTGTCCAAGCCACGATTTAACGCGAGGAGCGGCATCTAACTCATCCAGTGATGGTCGCCTTAAATGGATGTGACCCCCCCAGGCCGGATCTTGGATTTATTGCAGCCCGAGGACCACCAGGCTGGGTGTCCCAGGTATCAGGTGGCTGAGCCTGTGAATATCACAACGATCGGCCCGGCCCGGATCAGGAGGACTCCGGCTCCACAGATCACCGGGCCACCAACACTCCTTGCTCCAATGCATCACTAAGTACCCTCTACCAGCACTGCCCCCACATCCCAGTGCCTGCCTTTGAAGCTGCCAGTAAGCTCTATTATCTGGTGACTTCTTATCTAATCAGCTGAGAGTATATGCTAAGGGCAACAACATTATTCTCTGCACCGAATTTACTCTCAGCCTCTGATGAGCCCACAGCGAATTGATGAAAACATTTTTCAGCTGCTTCTCCTAGCTGGGATATTAATATATTTAATATCTCTAAAATCTACTGAGACGCACAGCCACTACGATTGGTTAGCATGATGTTCAATGACATGGCAGTTACCTTCCACTAACAAGTTTTTTACTACAGCTAGCAGTCACTGGGTTGCCATTTACCAATTAGCATAGACATATATCCATGTGAGGCTAAAACTTCTGAAACTGCTGACAGTCAACCGTTTCTGAGCAGCCAACACAGCAATTTTGAAATATGTGGTTGCACCTGCCGGTTCTAACAACTTGAACGGCAGTACTGGGCATACCTGTGGAATCGGCTCCCTGAGTGAGATAAACATGCTTCTCTTGGCCAGTGGCTCTCAAACAGGGGCAATTTAGTCCCCCAGTAGCGCTGAGACTGAGAAAGCCCGCTCTAGGCTAATCTGCCGGCCACGCCTCGGTGTGCTGCCCTGGCTTGCATTTCACATCGCTCAGTTTCTTCTGGCCATTTCTTTGTGCCGAATCTCGACCAGGACACACCTTCTATTTCATTACCTTGGTAAAGAGAAAACAATTGAAAACCAGAAGCTAGGAAACTGGTAGACCACGATGAGAAAGGCAGCTCTACTGTAATTATAAAACAACATTTTGGGATGCCTGGCTGGCTCGCTCAGTAGACTGTGTGACTCTTGATCTTAGGGTCATGGGTTCAAGCCCCAGGTTGGGTGTGGAGTCTACTTAAAAAAAAAAAAACAGACCAAAAAGCAAAACAAAACAAAGAAAGAAAAACAATATTTAAGTCAAGAGAGAACAAATGAGTAATGCCATTGTCTACTGCCTACATGGAATCTAGGTCTATATTTTTTTCGGACTTTTCATGGAAAACCTCCCCTAGCAGATCCTCTGCCCCGCCCACAGTGGTTTACCCTGTTGTCTTAGGATACCTTGTTCTTTCTGGGATTTTTGCTTTTACCCATACCCAAACTCAGCTGTGTTTTCACCCTTATTTTCTACTTACTTGCTACACTTACTATGGTGATGGTCACAGACAACCTGCTTGTTCAATATGTGTTTTATGAATTAACTGGGTGAACATATTTCACACGTTATTTTATAGAGTTCCTTTTATTTTTTTTATTTTTTTTAAAGATTTTATTTATTTATTTGACACAGAGAGAGATTACAAGTAGGCAGAGAGACAGAGAGAGGAGGAAGCAGGCTCCCTGCTGAGCAGAGAGCCCGGTGCGGGCCTCGATCCCAGGACGCTGAGATCACGACCTGAGCCGAAAGCAGAGGCTTTAACCCACTGAGCCACCCAGGCGCCCTATAGAGTTCCTTTTAAAGTAAACTGTATCGGAGCACCTGGATGGCACAGTCTGTTGAGCATCTGACTCTTGATTTCTGCTCAGGTCATGATCTCAGGGTCATGAGATTGAGCCCTGTATCAGGCTCCACGCTCCGCGTGATGTCTGCTTTTCTCTCTCCCTCTCCTCCTGCTCGTGCACGTACTCACTCTCAAATAGATAAAATCTTTTAAAGTACATAAATAAATAAAACTGTATCGTGGGATAATTTTTTTTAATTTTAAAAAAAGATTTTATTTGCGATAGCGTGTGTGCGAGTGGGCAGAGCAGTAGGTAGAGGGAGAGGGACAAGGTGACTCCCATGGGGAGCCCGATGTGAGACTCAGTCCCAGGACCCTGGGATCATAACCTGAGACGAAGCAGATGCTTAACTGAATGAGCCACCCAGGTGCCCCCAGTTGCTAACTTTTAAAACAGAGACCAGTTCCTAGAAAAGCCAGATCTAGAACTTCTCTTGAAGAATCCAAAGATCTAGACACTGGTCGTGCTTTGGCATTGAGCCACAATTGTTGACCCCCAAGTCAAGGCTGTCCCCTATTTTGGGGGGGGTAGCAGTCTCCCCTCTGCCATGCCCCAATGGTCTCTATTTTATCTCCATGGAGGTCAAGTGTCAAGTGTCCTTTCTCATCAAGATTGTGCTTCTGGGGCGCCTGGGTGGCTCAGTGGGTTAAAGCCTCTGCCTTCGGCTCAGGTCATGATCTCAGGGTCCTGGGATCGAGGCCTGCATNGGGAGCCTGCTTCCTCCTCTCCCTGTCTCTCTGCCTCCCTCTCTGCCTACTTGTAATCTCTCTCTGTGTCAAATAAATAAATAAAATCTTAAAAAAAAAGAAAGAAAGAAAGATTGTGCTTCTGCTTGTCGTTCCGCCACCGTCTTGGCTCTTGAAGGTGGCTGACTTTCCTCGTCTACCTCTAAGCCTTAGGACCCATTTATTTATTTATTTTTTAAAAGATTTTATTTATTTATTTCGCGGAGGGAGAGAGATCACAAGGAGGCAGAGAGGCAGGCAGAGAGAGGGGGAAGCAGGCTCCCCGCTGAGCAGAGAGCCCGATGCGGGCCTCGATCCCAGGACCCTGAGATCATGACCTGAGCCGAAAGCAGAGGCTTTAACCCACTGAGCCACCCAGGCGCCCCTTAGAACCCATTTAAATTAAAGAACAAATAGCTGCCCGGGCCTGCAGCTTGGGACATGCATCCGGAGAAATTTAATTATCCTCCTAGAGAGGGAGTGTGCTTTTACTTTTGAAGAGCGTATCGAATACATCTGTATAAACGTTGCCTTAATACGGAGGGGTGATGAAACAGGTGCTTCTGCACCGGCCTCAGCAGAGCCTGGCAGCAGGGTTGGCGGGGTGGGGAGTAGAGACCCAGACTGTTAACGGATATGTGGTCCTGATGGCAAAGGGTCTGCCCCTCCCTCCCTCGATGCCTTGTATTTTAGAGAATTAAATATAATCCCAATTAAGAAATAAATAATGCATTCCTAGGAAAAGCAGTAACAGTAGAATTGTCTATATTTTGATATTTGTTTCAAATACTGTTGGTTGGCCATTTTCCATTCCATCTGGATAATATGCAGCTTTAGCTTCACTGAGATTTGCAGGTTTAGGTTCATTCCTCAAACAGCGATTATTTTAAGCATGTGTTTATATTTTTAATTGTCCTCTAGTAAAAGGCTTTTAGTGAATCCTCATTGTTTCAGTAGGAATTTCCATTTTTTTATTGGGCATTTTCTCTACAACTTGGGAAAATTCAAAGACGGCAAGTCTGGGTCTCATGGTGAATTCAGCATTGTAGAAGGGAAGGAACCAGAACTTTCTATTTGAGGTTTCTGAAATACAGCAAGTTCCAGCAAACTTGTTTTTCTAAAAGTGGAGGAAATATAAGAATGCTTTACCTCTTCGTGATTTTATCGATATATGTCTTGAGACCATATACTGTTAATTTTTAAATTTGGGAAAAAGGAAACTCCAAAGAAAGCATCCAATTATCTTGAATTAAAGATCACCATATGCAAATCAAACCTTTAACTGTCTTATTAAACTAGTATTTCACTACAGTTACATTACAGATATAAAAATTCAGAAAGAAACACCAGGGAAACTTCTAAAGAGAGAAATATGGTTTTCCTAGAAGTTTTTCTTTCCATAGCCCCCACACACAATTTTAATTCTGCCTACTGTTGGACTGATGAATAATGACATAGCCAGTCACGTAGTGTTGTCTGGCTTTCTGCTGGAAACAAAATGATAAAACTATACTTCCCATATTTGGCTATAATATATATTAAGCCCCTATTATGCCTTTTCTCCAAGCACTGTGCTGTTTGTGTTTATTATTTCCATTAATCTTCACGAAAGGCAAAGGAGTATGAATTACTATCTCCATTTACACACGAATAAACTGAAGAACAGAGAGTAAGCCAGGGTTTGAACCCGGGTGGATCTGGTTTTTTGATTTTGTTTTTGTTTTTTTAAGATTTTATTTATTTATTTGAGAGAGAGAGAGAGTGAGAGAGAGCATGAGAGGCGAGAAGGTCAGAGGGAGAAGCAGACTCCCCATGGAGCTGGGAGCCCGATGCGGGACTCGATCCCAGGACTCCGGGATCATGACTGGAGCTGAAGGCAGTCGCTTAACCAACTGAGCCACCCAGGCGCCCACCCGGGTGGATCTGATCTCCTGGGCCTGTCGCCTGAGCTAAATGCACACACTGTCCCTGCTTCCTGCTATGGCTTTCTGTCCCGAGATTCGTCTGTATTAAGAGAAAGGACAGCAAAAGCGTGTTTCTGTCCCCTGCCACCCCTTCCTCTTCCACGAGCAGGAAGCAGGGCCCAGGGGTCTCCTGGTCTCTCATTTCCCTAGTGCCTGCCTCATCAGCAGATCTCAAAGGCTCGGAGTTAGAGACGCGTACCTCCAATTCATGTGTTCCTTTATTCCCATCCCCTTCCTAAAGGGATTTGGAGCTGCTTGAAGAGCAAAGGCACAGAAATCATAAAACCGAACCTACTAACACAACTTCAAAAGACCTAGTGGGTTTGGAGGAGCTCCATGAGAAAGCCAAGCTGATGGAGAATCTCGGAAACCCCAAACGGCTCTGAGCTTCCAGGCAGCCAAGGGAGGCAAAGAAGGCGAAGTAGCGTCTACAATTCCCGGGGCTCTCTTGGAGATGCGGGGGCCCCCCAGACTCAGGATTTTGCAAGACAGCTTCTGACATTTACTGAAGATCCGGTTGCCGGAAGAAATGAAAGAACCCGCCTGGCCAGAAACGGAAGGAGCTCAGCACCTGTCTTCTTAACGCATCAATTTTATGAGTCCTCTATTATACACGAGGCCAAACCATCCAAGCCAGCAAGCGAGGTTCACCCCTTTCCCTCCCAGAAACTGCTTCGTGATTCCCCGCTGAGAGAGGCTTCCACTCATAGGTAAACACATTTCAAAGGCCATTTGAAACACAAAGCTGATCATATTTTTGAGAAGAGGTTAAACTTGTATTTGAATATGGGGGGAAGTGGGTATTTGCTCAGAAGAATAGAGGCAACATTGACACTGAAGGTCGATGAGTCATGGTGTGTGTTCAGGGGAGTAAACAAGATCTTTCTATTAGTTGAGTTTTTCATGTTCAGAGTAAAAGGCATGAAGTTCTCTTGAATATGGATGAGCTGAAACAAGTCTTTTAAAAAACATTCTCAGAGAAAGTATTTTTTAGAAGGAAAAAAGAGAGAGAGAGAGAGAGAGAGAGAGAGAGAGAGAGAGAGAGAGAGAGAGATGTTCTTCATGTACCTGGAGAAACGACCAGAACCAGCAGGAAGCCATCCCAGGAGAACAGTACTGGCCTCGAAGTGACAGCCGCTGGGTTTGACAGGGGTCTTGCCAGACTGAGCTGTGGGCCACCAGCTTTCATGTTAGAAACACAAGTCCAACAGTCTTCTTTCTTCCTTCTCAACACCTAGCGTCAGAGCACCCCCACCATGTTGCACAAACAAGGGGCTGTGATTCCCATCACTGGCCACGTGGCACAGGCCTCTTGCAGCTGTGCAGTGCTCAACCTATGTACCCGTACACGGCAGCCCTGAGGGCGGGGAATCTCTTTGGCTTTTGGAAAGTTCCTCTCTCCGTTTTCTGGTCTGTTGGATGGACAAGTACAAAAATAAAGAGCCAATGACTTGGACAAATATTTTGATGTGCTTCGCTTTAACCTAAAAAAAGGATTGCCAAGTAGGTGAATATAGAATTGGGTTTTTAAACTAATTTAAGGGGCACCTGGGTGGCTCAGGTGGTTAAATGTCTGCCTGCAGCTCAGGTCATGATCCTAGGATCCTGGGATCAAGTCCCACGTCGGGATCCCTGCTCAGTGCTTACCCCTCCCCCTGCTTGTGCTCTCTCACTCTCTCTCTCAAATAAATAAATAAAATCTTTAAAAAAATTTTAAAAATAAACAAATTTAAGATATAGAGAAGGAGTCAGTGGTCTTAGGAAATCCCATGGTGAATTTTTTCATAAAGAGAGGAAGCCTTTCACAAAGTAAATAATCATCCTATATAATTAGAAAAACTTGGGTTTTCCTGCCTTTGTTTTGCTTTAAATAAAGTACGCTGAAATGAAGGACATTGGTCTGGAATGTGACCTGGGATGTAGAATTTTTAAAAGATCCCAGGTGATGCTAATATCCAGACAGATGTCAAAACCACTGGGGTAGTCCAGTTTTCCCCCCTTCTCTAGACAAACCTCTCCTAGGAGAGATCCTTACTGGATTAGAACACAGACAAGAGCTTAGCCATCAAGTCTGTCTGTTTTCTTTCACATCTTTGTGTGTTTTACATACCATATCTTGAAACTTTGGGTTGAACCACATTTCGTTTTATGTCAAATAATTGTGAACATCTAGTCTGCATTAGGCACTTAAAAACAAACCCAACTCACATTTCAAGGATCACTGTTCAAGAGAGAAGATGTGTTCTTAATTTAGCCACTAGATGGCAGGAATTTGTAAATCAAAGTGAACGTATACCCAAAGCCCACCATAAATCAAAGCATTTTTTTACTACAAAAGCAAATAAATGGCCCCCAGGTGAGGATGGGACAGGACAGCCTTAGGTAGTATGTTAAGGGAAGTGCCACTTATCTCTGATGCCTGTAGAGTTCCCTTTCCCCCACCGGCTACTGCCCAGCCCTGCACTGGTGTGTGCCCTCCTGGTCCGCTCCTCCTGCTGGGAGCACCACGTCTCCCGGCGATCGGGAAGGGCTGGGAGAGCCAACCAAGTGGGCAGGCCATGGCACGTGGATTCCGCCAATCCCAGGCCGATGTGTGCAAGATGGGGCACAGTGAGTTTTGAATTTTTCCCAGTCTATAGTTGCTTTTGGGGGACAAGGCAACTGGTAGAGCCGGGAAGGAAATGCGGGCACAGGATCGGGGAGGCCTGCTGACCCGATCCATGGAGGAAGCCATCGGCCCGTGGGACCTTAGGCAAGCAGGCGTGCTGGCTTGGATGACACAGCCCTGTATTTCGGATTAGGACCGTCTCTATTTTAAACGATGACAGAGAAGCACAAGAAAGGTAGTCGGATCTTTCCCCCACTCGTCCCTGTCAGTGCTAGCAGATGAATATGGCTGTTTCTGCTTTAGTTTGTTCAGCCTCAGATTAGGTAGGCCCGCTGAGACCTTGGAGAGACGATGTCCTTTTTAAGCCTCAACTAAAATCCCCACCCGCCAATTATCAGCCACCAAAGCTGTAGAATGACACTGCTCATCTATAGCAATGACTCAGTGCTTTCGACAGTCACGTGGGACAAAAGAAGCCTGCATCCAACTCTCGATTTCAGCTCGGGTCATGGTATCAGGGTCCTGGGACTGAGCCCTGCATCCGGCTCTGCCCTCGGCTCTGACTGTGCTTGGGATTCTCTCTCTCCCTCTCCCTCTGCTCCTTCCCCTGCTCATGCTCTCCCTCTCTCTCTAAATACATAAATAATTAACATCTTTTTTTTAAAAACCACCCCCATCTGACTCATTTCCACTTTCTAATGGAGGAAAGATGTACGCGATAACAAGGGAATCTTGCTTTATAAGCACTTTTGGCTAATGATGTCATCTTCAGCAATGGGAATGGGGAAGTCCACCACCATACACCTGCTCCTTCCCGGGCCCAAGGCCACACACGAGAAAAGTTGGAGGAAATGTACTGAGCATGTGATTTGGAACTGTATCTAAAATATTGCTGTAAAGTAAGTCCGTCCTATGTTTCCTGATGTTTCAGATATGTGCAAATTTCCCAGGTGCCCTTGCAGTGAGGGGCGGGCTGGTGGCTGAGTTCTAGCCAGTGGAACTGGAGCAGAGATGACATGGAGCGCCATAGCCTCCCCCATGGGCTTCCTCGCTCCCTGCTGGCTTCTCGGGGGACCACTGCAGTGTGCCTGGCAGGCTCGTGCTGAAGACGGCGGCTGCCACCAGCCTGGGGCCCTGAGCCACCGTGTGGAGCAGAGCCTCTCCCTTCCCTCTCCCCACCAACCCTGCCCGCTGCCCCCCTCCCGGCCCTCTACTCCTGGGGAAATTATAGGCCCCCAGTTGGCAAGAGCGTACCTTGCACCGATAAGAGCACTGCCAACAATCTAGAGGAAGACTTCCCCGTGGAAGGCGACTGCAAATCACACTGTGGGCAACATCGATTGTGCTCCGTGCTCTCGAAGGGTCTAGGCATCTCAGTTCCCTGCAAGCTGTAGGGCGCCCGGCCTTCATTGCAGAACTCGGCGCTCAACTAGACCCCCAGCCAACCCTGGTCACTCCCCTGCTGTCATTGACAAGCCCTTATGGGAGTGACTTTTTATGCCCCACCTCGATGGAAAGCCACTTAAAACCAGCGGTAGAGGGGCGCCTGGGTGGCTCACTTGTTAAGCCTCTGCCTTGGGCTCAGGTCATGATCTCGGGGTCCTAAGATCGAGCCCCACATCGGGCTCCCTGCTCGGCAGAGAGTCTGCTTCTCCCTCTCCCTACCGCTCTGCCTACTTGTGGTCTCTATCTCTCCATCAAATAAATACATAAAATCTTGAAAACAAAAACAAAAACAAAAAACCAGCGGTAGATAGGGGGAGGATAGAGCAGCGTGGTGGTGGACACGGGGCTGCGGGGGAGGGGCAGGGCCTGGAGAACGCTGCAAGGTCCCCCCACCACCCAGGACCCAGGCGGGATCAGCTGTTTCCCCCCCCCCCATACACACCTGTCTCCTCCCTCGTGAACAATGCGGCTGCTCGTGGTCTCTTCCAGAGCTAACGTTTTAGGATTCTGTCGTCATTCACTTTTGGGGGGGGGTAAATTTTTGCTTTTCTTTCATTTAGTTTTTATTCTGATAAACACCGACTTGATAAATTTTTCATTGAATAATCCCCGCCATCAATATTGTATTGGTTTCAGGTGTAGAAACGCACCTGGTTTAAGACGGGGGTTGGCAAACTTCTTCTGTAAAGAGCCGGATGGTAAATATTTTAGGCTCCGTGGGCCCCAGGGACCCTCCCAACGACTTCCAGACTGAGGCTGCCCTTGTCGTGGGAAAGCTGCCTGCGATGGCACGCAAATAGGCGGGACTGTGCGCCAGGAAAACTTCATTTACCACAATAGGCCGCCGGCTTCCCCGCC
>LNAC01000806.1:390243-463935 GCA_002007465.1 Ailurus styani | reverse complement strand
CCCGCCCCCTCGGGTGTTTCTGCCGCAGGTACCACCGCCTGCACCTTCCCCCTTTCTCCCCTCATTAACCTCAGCCGCTCTCCGTAATACGTGCTCGCAACAGTTACTGCCCAGGAAACGTGCACTGCCTGAACTAAGCCTCCAGCTGATTTAAGTTCAAGTTGGAGACCCCCGCTCCAGAGGATTTTCTCTGTTGTTATTGCAAATGTATGGAAAACTGTTTAAAAATATGCTCGCTCTTCTCTTAAGCCCAGTCCTCCCGTTACTAGCCCCACCTCTTTATCATCTCCTCTTTCTTTGGGACCCACTCCCTCCTTTGATTGGGGGGGAGGGAGGGAGCCTGTCTTCCAGTAGCTTCCTGAGCAATAACGCATAGGAAATAAATTTTTGCAGTTCTGCAAGTCTGAAAATGTCTTCAGTATACCTCATTCACGCTCCCAGCATTTTAAAGGTTTCGCTCTATACACAGTAGTGCCCCTTATCCGTGGGGGATTCGTTCCAGAACCTCCGATGGATGCCTGAAACCCCAGCTAGTACCGAAGCTACATGCGATGTTTTGTCCTGTACACACGGACAGAGTTTCATTTATAAATTAGGCACACTAAGAGATGAACAGCAATAATAATAAAATAGAACAATTATAACGATATACTGTAATAAAAGGCGAATGTGCTGTCTCTCTCAAGATACCATATTATGCTGTACTCACCCTTTTTCTTCTGATGAAATGCCTGTGTGAGGAGATGTAGCCTTAAGCTACTGTTGGCCTTCTGAGGAGAGGTCGGGAGGAGGGGCATCTGCTTCCAGACCGCACTTGACTTTGGGTAATCCCAATCGCGGAAAGCAGAACAGCCGCAGCGGATAATCGGGGCCTGCCCTAGTTCTTGCAGCTTGGTTTCTGTCGAGAAGCTCAAAGCCTTTCAACTTCTGATCTTTGGCAGGAGATTGTCTCTTCCCCCCTTTTCCCTCTGGAAGCAGTTCCTCTGCAATCCTCCCTCTACCCCCCCTCTCTAACTTTAACATCAGAAAGTTCCCTTTGATGATAATAATATCAAATAATAAAAGCTAACATTTTTATGGCACTTACTGTCTGGCAGAAACTCTTTCAAGCACTTCACACATATTAACGCATTTAATCTTAACATTCCTAAGTGCAAGGGGCCATCAGAAATGAGGACACTCGAGGCTCAGATGTCTCAACTGTCTGTAATATTTAAGACATGGCAGCAAAGAGTGGAGCAGGAGCCGTGTTCCAGGGAACGAGGATTGTCAACCAGGGGTTTCATGGAGAGCGATGGAGACTTCGGTGATAAGTGGAATAATGGTCCCCCAAGGCATCCTCGTCCTCAGCTCTGTAACCTGAGAATACGTTACTTTACGTGGCAAAAGGGGGCTTTGTCCATGTGGTTAAGGACCTGGAGTTGGAGAGATGATCGTGACCCTGGATATTACAGGTGGACCCAGCTGGTGTTTCCCAAGTGTCCTTGCAGATGAAGAGGAAGGCAGGAGAGAGAGAGTAGGAGACGGGAGGAAGGAAGCAGACTTTGCATCGTAGAAGGCCGTGAGCCAAGCAATGCAGGCAACATCAGTCGTGCCCTATACCTTAAACTGACACAGGGTCATATGTCAATTCTATATCAATACAACTGAAAAAACCCCCTATTCTTAGCCTGGGGAGGTTTGAAATGGCACAGAGAAAAGTGCTGAATATTAATAGACCATCTTTAACTGGAAATCTGGGTCATTAAATTGATATTTGGGCGTTTCAGCAGAGATGTAAAGAAATGGAAAATGGGAAAATCCGATTTTTTCAAAACTAACCCAGGGTCCTTTGAAAATAAGTCGAATTTGCTGCAGTACTGCATTTTAAGCATGTTAATAAATATACTGGCAGATTTTTGAATTAGCACCAAATCTCTGTATTTGACTGAACTTCCTTGAGGCCCTACAATAGTAAATGATGGATTAGTGCTAATTATCTGAGAAACACGTGCTGAGAAAGCGTTGAATGTTTTAATCGCCAATTAAATGACCAGGGAAGTGCATTTTGTACTTTATTCATTCTCCCATGTCCGTCAAGGTGATGTTGCTCATGAAGCTAGAATATTCTTAGAGACAGCAGTGAGGTTCTTGTATGGACTAAGCTATGAGAAGGAGACAGAGGTTTCAAATGATTTTCAGCCTGAAAAGCTTCTCTTCCACGCTGTTCGGCAGCACCGTTAAGGCCTTGCACATTTTCCACAGATCCCAAGTCCTCAGCTGAGGAAAACTCCCACTCCTCGCAGAACGGCCCCCTCAGTCAGGGGAACTCATGACCCTTGATCTTGGGGTTGTGAGTTCGAGCCCCAGGCTGGGTGTAGAGATTACCTAAAAATAAAATCTTAAAAAAAAAAAAAGAGCAGTGGTTCTCAAAGTGTGGGCCCTGGTCCCACCCAGCGTTCCTATCGCCTGGGAACATGGTAGAAATGCACATTCTTGGGCCCCATCACAGACCTAGTGAATCAGAAACCCTAGAGATGGGCCCAGAGTTTTAACAAGCCCCCCAGGGGATTGCAATGCACACTCAAGTTTGAGAAGTCTGTCTTAGAGGACTCCAGGATAAATTGACTGCTATTCTCGCAACTGGCGCAGGGACTGACATGCTGAGGATACTCAATAAATTTTTCAGTGAAGGAACCTCAGAAAGACTCACTTAAGACACCTAATATTGGAAGAGACAGCCTAATGGGCATAGTATATCTTTAATCTTTATAAAGGATCAATAGAAGGATCCATCACGCAGACAGCCAATCTTACAGTCTTACAATCTTAAAATCTTACAGTCTTACCTAACTGTAGTTAAAGGTGTTGTGTCGACTTTGTGACCAAGTGTCCTTTACTCAATACCCTGCTGTGATAAATGAGCTTACTTTAGGAAAAGTTTGTTTCCGAAGAAGAATAAAAAAAAATACATAAGCCAAAGTCTGCCTTTTTGGCTTCACAGTCCGGAAGCTTAGCAGCCCGAGAACCTTCTCTGCTCTCTTTGTCACTGGGTCACTTTATTTTCTATTTACCCTGTTGTGCCTTTTGCTTGCTCATGGGAGTAGCCTCAAAGCCTTTGGAAAAGGCTGGGTATAGGTTTGAGATAAGAAGGTGCCAGAAGAGCCGCAGGCAGCCCTGAGGCCAGGGCCAGCTAGCAGAAACCAGGCTGCAAAGGTGACCTTGATCACTGAGGACAGTGCAGCAGCCTGTGCCTGAGAGAACAGGCTCCCGGAAGACTCTGGAACATTTGGTAGGATGGGGGTGCAGCCAAGAGAATGTGAAAAACCCTGAGGGAATGGCAAACAGGAATTTCTGGAAAACACGCCCTGAGCTCCTCTCTTTGATCAGCTGGGTGACTTGGGGGAAGGTCAAGTTTAGTGAAACTTGTCCTTCCAGTTGGGGGCATGCTCATGGATCCTCTCTATCTTGTAACTATACTGCAGGAACTTGTATCCTTGGCCTGGGATCTTTCCAGTGATTGTATCCTTGTCCTGTTGTGAAAACCAAGCAGTAGTTTGATTGTTTATTTATTTATTTTTTTAATTTTTTAAAAACTTAAGCCTCTTTTTAAGATTTTATTTATTTATTTGACAGAGAGAGACACAGCGAGAGAGGGAACAGCAGCAGGGGGAGTGGGAGAGGGAGAAGCAGGCTCCCTGCAGACCAGGGAGCCCGATGTGGGGCTTGATCCCAGGACCCTGGGATCATGACCTGAGCCGAAGGCAGACGCTTAATGACCGAGCCACCCAGGCGCCCCCCAAGCAGTAGTTTAAAACAGAAATGACTGCGCGGCGCCTGGCTGGCTCGGTCAGTGGGGCCCATGAGTCTTGATCTCAGGGTCGTGAGTTGGAGCCCCGTGTTGGGTGTAAAGATTACCTGAAAACATAAAAAATAAATAAAATAAAAAGGACTGAGATGTGGCGGCCTTAGCACGTGCCCAGAAATCCTTGGCCTTGGCTCCCATTGAGAGCCGCTGAATGCTGGTGGGCCTTTGTCGCCCGCCTTGGCTCCTCGGGTCACGCGCTGTGGAGGGTGGGAGAGGCCAGGCTGCTGGGGCGCGGCGGGAAGACCACCGCACTAGAGAATGACCTTGGAGAGGGCTCCGCTCCAGCCGTTTGCATCTGACCAGCCCACGCGCAGACCAGGGACTGAAGGAGCCTCGAGACAACCGCAGCCTCAGCCATCGGCTGACTAGTCACACAGGAAGCCCCGAGCCAGAGCCCCCCAGCTGAGCCCACTCAGTGTCCCCAACCGGGAGAGAGGAATGATCCAGCAGAGCTGACTGGGGACACCGGGTTGGGGGCGGTTGGTTACCCAACAGATCTGTGCCGTCTGCCCTGGGCACTTTTCATCCGCCCGCTTCGTGGTATCCACTGCCTGGGTTTTCCTCCGGCTCTGTGGCTCCCCTTCCCAATCGCGACATGGGCTCTTCCCCTCCTGCCAGTCTCTCAGGTGGCTTGCCTCCTCCAGATCCCATCCTCTTCTCTTTCCATTCTTGGTCCTTTCCTTGGATCCCAACACCCCCATTACTCCCATGACCTCCCGTGACCCTATGGGGCGGGGAATGTGGCAGGTGCTGGTGACAGCCAGCCCACCAGCCATGGCACTGCTGATACAACAAGGACACGTGCCGGTCTCCAGTGGCGACCCCTGATTTCATCCCCAGCAGCAGGGGGTGAATCATCATTAGTCTAAATCAACATGGGATCTCGTTCCTTTCGGCCATTGATTGCTTTGGGGGTGAGCATTTCTTCCAGGGCTGGCTAATGAGCGGACAGGGGAAGTTTGCTTGGAGTTTCCCTTCCCACATAAAGAAACTACAAGAACCTACAAGCTGGTAGGGAGGGACCCTCTGGCCGTCATCCTTTCCCTCTTCTTCCTGCTTGAAACACGCACGTTCTGTCTGGAGATGGAGCAGCATCTCAACCTCTAAAGCAAAAAGCCAACAGGCTAGGGATGGAGGAGACACAAGATAGAAAGCATGTGGTTTCTTGGGAGCATTACCATCCCCCTGATACCACTCTTCCAACTGCTTCCTCTGTGTTTTTTGTCGACGGAGAAAAATCACAGGTAGAACCCTCAGCGTTCTGTGCGAATTTCCTTGGATACGCTTTCCTGGTTCCGAGGCCTACTTCTCCAGTCTGGGCGCACGTTGCTTCTAACCGTTCACACTGGTGACCTTGAGTTCTACCGACGGGCTACTGGATCCAAAGCAGCTTTCAGTGGGAGATGTCACAGTATACAGCCTTCTTGGGCAGCCGCAGCCAAAGACCGATGGGGACAGAGCTTTGAGACCCCAACTCCTTTCTCTCAAAGTGAAGCACCCCAGAGCCCCTCCAAGATCCCAGTGACTAAGGAACTAGGATGAGAATCAGAACCCAGGCAGTCTTGTCTCCCAGGTCAGAACTCTGTTCTTTTTGAACTCTTGATCACACTCTACTGAAATAACAGAAGTCCAAGAGTAAAAGGGCTCACAGCCCGGTCAAGATCACATTCATGTTTTCATGTGCCCTGTCGCTTTCTAGTTCTTCTCAGTCTGTACATTCCATTTTTATATATTTGCAAAAAATTTTTTACAGCATTTTATGTTCGATGTGCTTCCATATTACACGATGAATTCTTCTCCATCTGTTGGTCTGTCCCCAAGCCCCCGCTCTGCAAACCTTTCTTCCCCTGCCCTTTCTCTACCTGTCACGTAGACAACTAGTTTTAAGAAATGATAGAACAATGTAAATGTGCGAACACCAGAATTTGGCTCTGCTCCTTCTGCGTTGTGTGATCACAGGCATGTTTTGTCATTTCTTTGTGCCTCATTTCCTCATCTGTGATCCTGGGATCATAATACAAGAATTTACCTCCTAGGGTTGTTGGGAGGCTGAAAGCAGTATTATCTATCCTGCCCACACAGTACCTAGAGCACGACATGCGCTCATTGCGCTTGCTAGGTAAATATCGCACAGCTGCTGCTATGTATGTTTCTGCCTGGCAGGTCAAGGCCGTCTTGGCCGGCTATTGGGTTCTTCAACTGCAAATCTTTTTTCTCCATTGTGTATGGATGTTATTCACATCCTTCTAATTTTTTTTTTAGAGTGGGAGGGGGCTGGGCGGAGGGGCAGAGGGAGAGGGAGAGAGAGGGAGAGAGAGAATCCCAAGCAGGCTCCATGCCCAGCACAGAGCCCAATGCAGGGCTCGATCTCTCAACCCTGAGATCATGACCTGAGCTGAAATTAAGAGTTGGATGTTAAACTGACAGCCACCCAGGCACCCCAGGTCTTCCTTGTTTTAAATGTTGTTTATGAGAAGTCTGATGGCTGCCTGATTCTTCTGCCTTTCTAACTAATGCACGATTTTCATCTGAACAATGCTTATAAGATTGTCTCCGTACCTCTGGAACTCAGGAATATCATCAAGACATTGCGAGGCAAGGGCCTTTGATTTCCACGAATCCTATCTGGATCTTGGTGGGCCCTTTTGGTCTGCAGCCTTGTCTTTCTTCAGAACAGGAAAATCATTCTTTTATTATGTCTTTAATTATTCACCTCCCTTTTGTTCTTTTTCTGCTTCCAGAACCCCTGTTACTTACATATGACAGTTCCCGACCTCTTGTCTTCCTGTATCTTATCTTGTTCTACCATTCTACTTTCCGTCTCTACGAATTTGACTATTCTGAATACCTCACACACACGCACACCCATTTTTTTTTAAAGGGGAGCAGCACCTGGCTGGCTCAGTCAGTGGAGCATGTGACTCTTGATTTCAGGGTTGGGATTTCAAGCCCCATGTCCGGTGCAGAGTTTACCTAAAAAAAAAAAAATTAGATACCTCCCATGAAGTGGAATCAGACAGTATTTGCTCCTTTGTGTCTGGCTTATGTCAGTTAGCATAACACCCTCGAGGTTCACCTATGTCGTAGCAGGCGTCAGGATTTCCTTTCTTTTTTTGGCTAAATAATATTCCATGGTATGGACGGACCACACCTTGGTTATAGGTTCACCTGTCGATGGAAATTGGGTTGGTGCCACCTTTGAAGTATTGCGGATGCTGCTGTTTTGAACACCGGTGTCCGCGTGTCTGCTAAGCGGCTGCCCTCATTTGTTTTGGGGGTATGCGCAGAAGACGAATTGCTGGGTCTCTTCCAGCTACTATCATTTGGCAAAGCTCAGTCTCTCCTCCGACGGGCTGAGGTTGACCCTCACGGAAGCTCCTGGAAGAGAAAGCCCTCGGCAGAAGGAAGAAGCGGTGAGCCCTCCTGGGTTAATACTCACCGAGGCGGACAACACACGTCCCGGGAAGGAGTCGTGCATCGGCAACTTCAGAAGATTCCATCCCCTTCATTCCTGCTACATTTTTCATTGGAACGCATTGCACGCGCTCTGCTCCTGAGAAAGAAAATCCGCGTGAGGTGGTTGCAAACCTTGCCCTATGATAGACCGAAGCCTTGAGTGAGAGAGGGCCGGACTTGAAGAGGGCCACTCGTGGGGCAGGGACAGGGGAGAAGCAGCTAAAAATGCCTGGTGGGGAAGTTTGAATGCGGTGCCTGGGAACGGAAGTGGCCTTAACGGGGAGCGACTCCAGCGAAGGCTTCGGGCCACACCTGCCGAGCCTACGATGCTCAGTCTCATGGGCCAGTTTGACGGCGCCGTGGCTGCGGGCCCTTCGGTCAAGCATCGTTTCCGTGAGGGTGTTCGGGGATGAGGGTAACATCCGGATGGGGAGACCGAACCGTCGAGTCCTGATCTTCGGCCCGGAAGCTCCACCTTGTGTCTCTTGGTTCCCGGGAGCACAAAGCCCCGTGCTCGTCGCTTCCTCTACGACGGAAGGTACCCCCTCCCTTTGCAAAAACAGTTTCGGCATCATCAGAAACACATGCACTGACTTATAACTTATAAACATGTGCCAGCCCATTAATAAACCCGGATTATTACATGCATCTACTTACAAAGTAAATCAAGGGCTCACTTCATGAATATGGCAAAAGGGCAATACACGGTAAAAAGATGAAAAAAACATAAATACGGTTCTTTTTCTTTCAGCCCCACTGAACGGACTTGTCCCTGGGGTGTTGCGTGTTTTGCAGAGCGATGGCTCAGAGACCCCTGCCCAAGCTGGGGCTCTGGGTGCCCCCAGGCTCTGCGTGCATGCCAGCGGGCTCTGGGGAAGAGGCTGAATGGGGGTTTCGAGAGGAGGGTGGGCAAAGTGTCCTGATGACGTCGCCACCTTACCTTTTCCTGTTAGACTATCTGCTTAGACCAATGCATCGCCAACCTAGTGAGAAGGTGGGGTCTCTTTTCTTTCCTTCTTTCTTATTTTAATTTTTGTCCTATGGCTTTCCCGGGGATTGTGATGCTTAGTCACTTTGGAAAACGGCCCAACTAGATGAGGCTGCTTTCTGTCGCCTTTCCTGAATGGTCACAGCTTCATAGGAATGAAAACTAAAATGTGTTTCTTTTTCAGGAAGGTCAGAAATAAAACCAGGAACAAATGCTGGTCCGTGCCCCCAAAAGGTCTGAGAAGGAATAATTTTGATGAGAGATATATGGTATGTATATTTTTATTGATTTTGCTTTTCGTTTCTTCTGAGTTTGCTACTACCCAGCTCTTAAATTTTACTGACATTGAGCTCTCTTTATCCTTTCCCAGCTGCTCGGGGAGGAGATGACATGAATTGAATTTCACTTTCACTCTTGAACATGGGCTGGGTGTGTGCATGCATGTATTCCAACTTTGAATATCCAGGCTTTGCCACAAAAAAGTAGACCCCATTTTTATCAGCCGTTCACAAAGTAGATACAATTAATCGGTATGTTTATTATGACCATGTCCTAGCAAACAATAATAAACTGTGTTGGCCTCGAAAAAAATTCAGTACATTTCAGCAGCTCTCCAACACGTGAGGTAAAGTATCTCCAGGAAGCTGCAGCTTTTTCTAATTTGCGCACAGGTATCCTACGGGCTAACGGCAACCTTTTTGGCTGTGGGGTTGATTAACTGTGCTAGCTATTTCTGCTGGCAACTTCCCAGCTCTGGCCTCTGCCCGTCCCCCAAATACACTAGTCCTCCAAGAGTGCAGAGTCTAGTGCCAAGTCCCAATCATTTATTTGGCAACCACGTACAGAGGCTTCCCCGGGGGGGCGGGCCCAGTGTCCTACTGGGTTGGCCTGCCTGTTCTGGAAGGCACGGCCGCGCACCCTGGCACAGGGGCCCTAGGCAGCTCACGGAAAGGCCGAGCTGAAAACCCCATCAGATGCCTCCCTTCTCCACAGTCCCTTGATTTCAAGGCAATAAAACCTGGAAAATAGCGTAATTGGGATTTGAACTCAGGGTCTGTCTGGCTCCCCTGACCACAGTTCCCAGGTTCACTGGTCCCTGATGAAAAATGATTCTCTCTCTCCTGCCTCTGTCAACGGAAGCAATTGGCTTCTTCTCCCGGTTGACTAAGGAGCAGAGCTGGTTGGTCCTTTGACCACGATTTGCACACAACGGGTGCAAGCAGTCTGGGGCTGAGGGAAAGTGACTAGGCTCCTGAATGGACGGATAAAACTGCCAAGTCAAAGTCAATTACTAAGCATCCTGGTAAAGACTGCAAGATTTAATATGCCACCTTGTTAAATTTGGTAAACAGAAATTTGGTGTTCCCAGATTCACAAAAACGCATAAATTTCACAGGAAGTTCTGCGCTTTTGAAAACAATTTATAAATTAGATTCTATTCTTCACGACATTCCTCAGTGTTCATGAAAAGAGCCAAGAAATTATAAGCAAAGGCTGATTGAATGATTACTCACAACTAATTTCAAAAGCGAATGATGAAAACCGTGTCATTCTAAATATACGTTTAGTGTGGGGTACGGCCGATTTGTTAACATTTTATTTTCCAACTTCTCACTGTGCAAATTTTCAAATACACAGGCAAGTTGAAAGCAAGAGTGCAGCAGCCACCAGGGAGTTCCATATTTGCTTTGCTCATCCAGCAACCTAGCTTTATTTTTGCTGAATCTCTTGAAAGCTACAGGGGCTATCACGCATCACTCCCATATCTCCTGAAAACAAGGGTGTATTTTTTATGATCATAATAGCTTATCACACTTGAGGAAGTTACTAATGTCCCGATAGCAGGTAATACCCAGTCCCTATCTGAACTGCTATCATCGTTCCCTGCAAGTGTTCTCAATGGCCATGTAATCTGCACCCGAACCCTTGCCTGGTGCATTCATACAACAGCCCTTCCCTTAGCTCACGGTTTTGGCGGTTTGCTCTGTAGACTGGGCTTGGCTGGGCAGTTCTGGCTTCCGCTGGGTTCTCTCACGCAGCCATGGGCGGCGACGGGTCAGCGGGGCCGATCTGCGTCTGGAGGCTGCCTGGCTACCAGCTGGTGCGTGGGGGGCAACCGAGTCCCGCGTCTCTCCCCATCTAGCAGGCTTGTCTGAGATTTCCCGAGTGCTATTTAGTCTGCAGGCCAGCCTTCTCGATGATCCTAGCTCTCTCCCGGGCCTCCAGCCCTGTTTTTCCATTAGTTTCACCTTCTCTTCATTGCCTCAATTAGCCACCATGGCAACACCTTGACTCTGGAAAACGATTCTGGCTTGCTGGGTATAGTGTTTTCAGGCAATCTGGGCTTCTAGCTCGTTTTCCTTCCTTTGTGTGCCTGTGTACTTGTTGGCAACTCTTCCTGGCCTTCGGCCACGCAACCACAGGAGGCAGCGTTCCTAATGATGCAAGCCAACCCCACCTAAGCATCCGTACCAGTGTAGCCAAAGCCCCAGCCTGTGGGCTCTTAAGACCACCTACTTCCCCTTAATCCGAGGGGCTCAGACTGACCAGGAGGGTAACTGAAACCACCCCCTTGCATCCTTAACTCCCTTCTGCCCAACCTGGCTTCCGGATGTTTCTCTCCCCTCCGCCCACCCACACTTCCTGCACTCAGGAGGCCCTTCCGGTGGGTGGCAACCTTGACTCCACAGCGGAGAGAGTAGCAGGAAAATTGTTGGTGGATTCAAATGAGCGCTCCTAGTCAATACCTGCATTTGCGACAGATCTCTAGGACTTACTCAGCTCGCGCAACTGAAGCTTTACACTTCTTTTTTGTTTTAAGATTTTATTTATTTATATGACAGAGAGAGATCATAAGCAGGCAGAGAGAGAGGAGGAAGCAGGCTCCCTGCTGAGCAGAGAGCTGGATGTGGGCCTCGATCCCAGGACCCTGGGATCATGACCTGAGCTGAAGGCAGAGGCTTTAACCCACTGAGCCACCCAGGTGCCCTGAAGCTTTACACTTCTTAAAAAGCTGCCCATTTGCCCTTCCCCCAGCTCCTGGCAATCACCTGTCTGCTCTCTGCTTCTCAGAGCTCCACTACTGTAGAACCCTCATATAAGTGGAATCACGCCACATTTATCCTTCTCTGATTGGCTTATTTTACTTTCCAAAAAGTCCGCCAGATTCATCCATGTTTTTGCATATGGCGGGACTTCCTTCCTTTTGATGGCTGGACATTATTCCAGTGCATGTGTATCACATGTAATGATATATATATATATATAGTGCATTATATATAAAATGCCTAACTGTGAATAAATATATAAATATGTAATGCATTATATATGTATACACACACATGTATATATTGCATTTCCTTGATGTAGTCATCTGTCAGTGGGCAGTTAGCTTGCTTCCGTATCTTGGCTCTTGTGAACTGGGCCGCTATGAACATGGGGGTGCAGATCTCATGAACCACTGAGACATGGAGAATTAGGAAGAACCAGGCTTGGATTAGCACCATGTCTGAAGCCAGGAACAAACTGAGGGACTCCACCCTCGGAAGCATACAGGGGAGGCTCACCTACTGGGTCTGCAGTAAGGAGAACGGCCCAAACAAGACCCTTTCCGGGCTCGGGATCTGGCTGTGGTTACAAAGCCCACACCTTCCTCCAAATGTGTTTGTTTTTGCTCACTCTTAAAATAATGATAGCAAACATTTATTAGGGCTTATTATATGTCAGACAGTCTCCTAAAGACATCTATTAACTCATGTATTTCTTATGAGAGCCGTATGGCAGGAGCCGTTGTTTTGTTCTGGGAAGCAAATTCAGGCTCAGAGACCGACTTTGTCTGGGCCCCTAATTTATTTAACACAGCTTTATTTACTGCGGGAATCTTAGAAGCCAATAGCGCGCAGGATAATGTCTCTTAATAAGCCAATAAAGGAAGAACATAGTCCAAACCAACAACTGATTAATCACACCATTGTTCCAGGCAAGGGGAGATGAAAGGAATAAAGTGCGAATTTAGTTGAGGTGTTCCTCCCTCCGAGATGGTAGCGGAGCCGCTCAGCCAACCCGGAGCCGGGACTCTGCCCCGTTGCTAGGGCGCGTTGCTAGGGAACGCGGGCGAGGGAGACGACAGCAAGAGGATCGCCTGTCCCTCGCTGCTGCCCGGCTGTTGTCACTGCCGGTAAAAGTGGCTTCAAATGCCCCAGGGCATGGGGAGAGCTTTGCAGATCAGCAAGAGCGGCCTTGTGCAGCCCCAGCTCCGGCGGGGCCCCTCGACGCTTCTCAGTGGCTGTGGATGATGTGACGCCGTCCCGTCTCAGCAGACTTCATTCTTCCAGCAAAACAACTTTACTCATAAAAACAACTCCATCTTTGCCATACACAAGTGGATTTGAAATCATACCAAACCAATAAACAATAGCTGGTTTTTTTTTAAGGTCTTATTTTTTAAGTAATCTCTACACCCAAGGTAGGGCTTGAACTCACAACCCCGGCATGCTCTACTCACTGAGCCAGCACCACCCCCGCCCCCCCAACACAAAAGTTGTTTTGTCGTTGTCTTACACATAAGAAAACCGAGGCGCGTGCATATGAGCGCCTCACCCAAAAGTCACAGCTGGGACACGGCAGGGCTGGGAAAAAAGAAGACTATGGATTTGCCACTCTATTAACCAGAAAAGTGTTTCTAACTAAAAAATAACTTCTAAAATCGAAAAAACAAACACCTAAGTGCAAAAAGATTTCTTTTATTAACGAAAACTTTTACAGTAATAAAAGCCCCAGTTTATTTATAAAACAAGGCCCCGTAGGAAAACTTTTCTTAATAAAGCTCGTGATAAAGAGTGGCAGTAAAAATACTTGCCTGCGAAAATAATTCTATGTATCATTAAATCTGAAAATTTAAAAAAATCATTTATAGCTAAGCAACCATGGATTGTCCCAGGAGAGTCGTATTCAGCATTGAATTATGAGTCTCTCGTTCCCAGCGCTACTTCGTGGGGCATTCCATTCTAGCGATAGTTCAAAGCAGCTAAAATTAGAGAATTAGCATAAAGCCAGGACCTAAAGGGCTATTTGGAGCCCAGGGTTTATTACTTTTATTCATTCAATAGCAAACATTTAATGAGTACCTGCTCTTTGCAGGGAGGGGTATTCTGTGCTTGAGAATAAATAGAAATAAAACTCATCTCTGTCCTCAAGGAACGCGGAGTCTTTTCCTTGAGCTAGAGATACAGACCCACCGTTGTACTGCTCAAGAATAAAGGCCAAAGGTCCAATGAGGTGGAAGGTTGGAATTGCCTGGGGGAGTTTTGGGGGGTCGGCAGAGCAGGGCTTACAGCAGCTAAGGGTTGAAGTACAGATAGAGAAACTGAGGCTTGGGGAGGTTCAGAATTTCCCAAGGGGATGTAAATCACAGGTTCAAGACCCAGAACTGGTAGCTTGTTAGGAATGCAAATTCCCTAACCCCACCCGGACTCACGGAATCCGGAGCCCAGGGTCCTGGGACCAGCCATCTGGGCTTTAACAAGGCCTCCTGGTGATACTGATGGCCCTTGTTTGTGACCCACTGTCTTCGAAGTTTAGGAAAGCTTACTTTCACATGCGTTTGCTTGTTGACCAGATGTCCAGATGTTGTAAGTACATTTCATGCACTTGATTAGCTGTGGGGACTAGATTCTTGCTATTTCCTATATTGGCTGGTGGATCAAAAACACTGCATCACCCTGGAGCTTGTTAGAAATGTACACTCTCAGGCTTGCCCCAGACCTCCTAAGCCATTTTCTGTATCTTAGCAAATGCCCAGGTGATTTACACGCACGTTAAACTTTTTGTCAATACATAAAGAAGGTCCTTGGCATTTCAGTTCGCTCTTTTAAAAAAAAAAGGCATTTATTTATCTTTTCTTTTTAAGAAATCTGTACACCCAACGTGGGGTTCGAACTCATGATCCCAAGATCAAGGTTGCATGCACTGAGGACTGAGGCGACCAGGCACCCTAAAAAAACCCATTTATATAGTGCCTGCTGTACTCCAGGTATTGTTTGAAGTGCTGGGAATACAAATATGAGTAAGATGCAGGTATTTCCCTAAGCAGAACAGATTAAAAAATGAAATTAAAAAAATACTGTTTGAGTAATGCAGGGAGTTTTACTCTTGAGTAGAGTTAGAGGGCCAATCACAGGAGGGCTGTCCAGGGAGGTGACCTCTGAGGTGTGATTTGAAAAACAAATAGGACTTCATTCGTTGGATAAAGCAGAGAAAGGACTTCAAGTTGGAGAGTTATTTCCCTTGAAAAAAGGTCACTTCAAATTATAATAATTAATTCAAGAAGTATTTTTCAAAAATCAATCATTATTATACTCTAATCTGTACTTATTTCCTGTGTTTCCCCAGGCACTTATGACCTCTACTCTGGCTTCTGTTCTGTATTCTCAAAGACAGATAAAAATGTCTTCCTGAATTTAGTTATTTTTTCCATTATGCTATTTTATTTAAGATACATTCAAGAGTGATTTAGCGATATTTTTACATGATTAAATGTTATAATTATAATGTCTTATTTCATATCCATTTGCCTTTAACAGTATAAATACTGTGTAGTAGAAAAATAATTCTAAAATATAGAGTCATCCTTCACTCATAACAACATGAATGGGAGACATATACAGCCTTGGTTTCAAGAATAATAATTTTTTTCTTTTCGAACTGCAATTTACTCCCAGGAATATAATTCTTAGTTAATGGTTAATGAACCTGAAAATAAATGTTAGTTTCACCCCAACACACAGTAGAGAATGAAGTTTACATATATTGGCCTATTTCCCCGACTCCATCAACTGTGTGGTTGTAGAAGGGATCGACTTAATAGCAATAAACCATGGCTTGGCTGTTCTCGTGCCTACCTAGTAACGCAGGACTTTTCTTTCCTGTTAATATCTTACCCAGTTTCTCCTGGGAGTTCCTGATGGTAGCTCACGTGAGTTGACTGACAGCTCTGCCCAGAACGTGAGACATCTGCCATGTTCTTCTGCTTTAGTTCATCCTTGTTGTGATCTGCTCCCTATAAGCAGGTGGGGAGCACCTCAGTTTTTCCCCAAGCCACTTCGCCACAATGGAATCTGTGTCATGGCCAAGGGTGTTCTCTCCAAAGATTTCCAAGCAGACCAGAGGCAGAATGTGTATAAGTCAGAAGTGATACAAATCACCATCCCCAACCAGTCCACACTTTGCCATCTGAGCCTCAACATATGCTGCTTGTCCCACAGGATCTGATCAATGATTTGATGTTGAGGAAATAGTCTACATCTACAGAGAAGAATAAAAGTAGATTCCTACCTGACTTCATAGAAAAAAAGTGGATTTCAGATGGCTTAAAGACCTAAATATGAATGGCAGAACTATAAAGAGAAGAGGAGGTGGGAAAATCATTTCTCATAAGGGACCGAGGAAGGACTTTTAACCAAAACCCTCAAGGCATACATCATATGATTAAAGATTGGTGGGCTTGATTTTTTCCATACTAAGGCTTTCTGTTTTCGAAAGGAAACTATGGACAAAGATTACAAGTGATGGATTGGGAAAAGATACTTGCAATGCCCCAAACCAATGAGGGCCTTATCTATAAATACATAAAAAAATCTGTAAATCAACATAGAAAAATAAAAAACTTAATCAAAAATTGGGCAAAAGACATAAAAGGAAATTAAAGGAAAAGGAACCCAAATGGTCGATGACCACATGAAGAGAAGTTCAAACCCTTTATCAGTCCCAGAATGCAAGTTAAAATAGCAAAGAAAGATGAATCCATCAAATAGGCAAAGTCAGAAAGCTGGGTAATGCACACTGTTAGTGGGCTACATCAATCAAAGCCTGTGGGAGTGTAGACAGGTGCCACCATCTTAGTCACATTAAGTTTCCCTTGTGATCCAGTGTGTGTGTGTGTGTGTGTGTGTGTGTGTGTGTGTGTGTGTGTCTTGTTGCTCCTTTCTCAGAAATCTGGGGAGTACTAAAGGAGCACTCCCCTAAAGTCTGATTCAACAATATAGCTTTATATAGCTCTGGAAAATCAAGGGAGAGGAAGAAGGGTCACAGAATCTAGAAGGAAAGGAGCCCTGTTCTATATTCATCTCTGTTGGAACCCACGTGGAGGAAGCAGCATCCTTTCAGGGTACTCTGGCCAGGAGTTCCAAGTGGGACACGGTGGGGGTGTTGAACTTGAATGAGTGGGCTCCACCTCCAGCTGAATAACTTAGGAGCAAACAAACTGAGTCGCCTCATCCCCCTTCTCATAAATACTTGAGAAGGCATGGTTATACTGGGTAAAGTTTGGCATCTTCAATAATTCATCTGCTGGTTGAATTATTGATCTAATCTGATCTTGAAGTCATAACTTGACTCTAAAATGAGTGCGGTGTAAAAAGTCATATTGCCACAGGAAGCTCACCTATGGGCTTAGTGCTAATAAAATTCTGACCTGCACAGGTCAGTACATCATAATTATTGGCATTTGCAGCCTCAGAGCAACTTGGCTTATTAACAGGGAAATATGTCTAGAGAATGGGCCTGGGCCAGGGCAGAGAAAGCTGAAGGCTGCAGGTCCTGAAAGTCTTTCAAGTTGATATTTCAAGTGTCTACAGTATTTCTTCTCTGCAGAGGAATATGTCATCTGCTGAGTTTGTAGCTGAGGGAAGAGCCTTAGAGGGCATGGTGGACAGACCCTAAGGTGGTCCCCCATGATTCCTGCTTCCTAGTATTTTTGCCCCATACAGCCCTCTCCTCTTGAGTGTGGGCCGAACTTGTGACATGTTTCTAAGTGACAGAATATAGCAACAGGGAAGTAATTTTGGAGATGTACTTATGGTCCCAACTCAGTTATTTTTTTTTTAAAGATTTTACTCTTATGTAAACTCTATACCCAACATGGGGCTCAAACCCACAACCCTGAGACCGAGTCTTATGCCCCACTGACTGAGCTAGCCAGGTGCGCCCCAACTCAGTTAATTCTGAATTAATCAAAAGGGAGATTATCCTGAGTGGGCCTGACTTAATCAGGTGAAAACCAATTAGAGAGGGACTGGACCTTCCCTGAGGTCAGAGCTTCTTCTTGTGGGGTCGATAAAATAAGGAGCCATGTTGGAGATGCCCCTGTAGCAAGGAAACGTGGGCAGCCTCTGTGACCTGTGGGGAGCCTCTGGACTCCTGCAGCAAGGTATCAGGGCTACTTGCTAGTCATTTAGCTGCAAGAAATTGAATTATTCTAACAATCTGAATGAGCTTGGAAGCAGATTCAGCCCCAGCCGAGCCTTCAGATGAGACTGGAGCCCAGCCAAAACCTTGATTACAATCTTGTGAGACCCTGAGCAAATGACCCAGGTAAGCTGTGCCTAGACTCCTGAGCTCTAGAAACTGTGGGTTAATAAATGCACCATTAAGTTTTTGTTCATTCATTACACAGCAATATAAAACTAATACAGAGGGGTGGGGTAGGGAGGGTGAGAGGAGATTAGGAGGGGAAAGTAAAGGGAAGACATAATAGATAGTGGCAATTAAATTTAAATTGGCTTTCATCAAACTCTGAGCTCAAATCTTCTTTTATTTTGTACCCTATATCTATTTTAGATTGCAAAATGTATCTGAGTGGGCTTGGGTGCAGGCTTGAAACCTCACCAAGAAGGAAGCTGGGTCCAAGAACTGGTAGAAAGATGAGGAAAAGCAGAGGAAATTTCCAGCTCTGGGCTAAGGGCTGGTATGGAGTCAGACTGCATTGGGAAGGACACCTTTTAGGGAACAGACTGCTCAGGCTGGCTGTTAGGTCAATATTCGCCACACTTCCCACACCCCAGTGCAGTTGTAAGTCATTCACAAACTAATGTGCCTCAACATTCTACAGCTGATTTTCAGATCTTGGGGAAGAGATATTTATCCATGCAAATCACACATCATCATCATTGAAGGCACCCAAAGGCTAAGAACAAGTGTGTGTGAGTGTTTGTTTGCATTATTCAGGGGGTACCCAGTTGTCTTTTGACCTGGGTCTTAGGAAAGGATTAGGGTCAGTCAGAACCCAAGTCTAACGAGGGAGAGTCTTTATCTGCTACTGTCTATTGCATATACCACTTAAATATCTTTAGTGGGGCCTGTGTGAAATGGGTGTCCTGTACTAACTGATCAGAGTTGGCTCCTTTGTTCCAAACCTAGTCAAAGTCCCGACTTATTTAAAGTCCCTTCCTCATCAGACTATCAATTTCCCTCTTAGAACTTAACTGCAATCTGTCATTATTCTGTTTACTTTACTGTTTTTTTGCTTGCCCACTAGAACTGCACTTGCCCACTAGACCTCTACGTGCCACTAGCCACAGGTGGGTTTTAAATTTAAATGAATTAAATTTTATTGACTTAAAGATTCCGTTGTTTTGTCATTCTGGCCACACTGAACGTACACAATAGCCAGGTATTGCTATTTGCTGCCATACTGTGCATCACAGATTTAGAAAATGTCCATGATAGCAGGAAATCCTACTGGACAGTGCCGAATGCTACCCATTCAGCTATTTTCATCACTGGCTTCAGACCCTTTAAACATTTGTGTCCAGGCAGTCCTTGTTCTGCATGGGTCTGATATGCATGAATTTCAGTTACCATGGTTTTAACTAAACACCTGTCCCCCAACAACATGGTTTAAACTTCAGTTACCATGGTATGTTAACTGTGAATCATTGCACAAAGTCCAAATTTTGTGATTACCTCTTTAATCCAAAAATCACTATAGAAATAAAAGAGGTGCATGATCATATCACTTCTTGTGATGTCCGTTGGTGATGGGCTGCCGAGCATCTGCTATTCAGCTCAGGCACAGACAGCAAAGCATGTAGCTGTGCTGTCTTCTTCCCCCCCCACCAAGTGATAAAGCCACATAACACTTTATAAAAATGGACGATTGAAAGAGGGAACTGGCCAACAAAGATGAAAGTGCAATAAAGAAACAAAAAATGATGATGCTGGAAGTGAAACGAAGATAGAATGTAAATGGAATGATAGAAAAAGTAGCTGATTATGGGAATGCAAACGCTGTCTTCCTTTGAAACTGGACATATGCAGCCAGAGGAAGGCAGTGAAGGCGAATTCATTGACATAAGCAAGGATAGTGGCTGTGATGAAAAGGATGAAGCTGCCCCAGAGGAAGTAAGACTGGAAAAGAAACCCACCTACGTTAAAGGAACTCTTGGAGACATTTCACAACACTGGAAGCACGAACGATAAAATATGGGAAGTTGATCCAAATTTAGAAAGCAGTATGACAATTTGCCAAAGCATAGAAAAGATGCTCATTCCAGATTATAAGTTAAATGATGAATAAAAGAAGACAAACACTGTTCACACTACCCTCTATAAGGCTTTATCAAGAGGGCCCACAGTTTCTAATGTTTTAAATCACTGTGTACCAAATAAATACCCATTTTACTATATTTTTTCATGTCCCTATGTATTTAAAATTGACAGTAAGATAGTAATGTTTTCACAAAAATCTTTATAGGTCCTGGAACAATTGAAATTTTTTTCTCACTGACTATTAAGATCATTTTGCACATTTCTGGCTGGCTTGGTCATCTTTGGGGTCCTGCGATCCCATGCAAAGTGAAGACTGCCTGCAATGCTCACTCACTCTGAGCCCCTCCTTTCTTGAGGAATGACCCATTCTAGAATGGGCGCTCCATTTTTGGCAAGGACCATGTCGATCATTCACCATCGTGTCCCACCTCTGGCACCTAGCAGTGTTTGACCAGATTAGGAATGAATGAATAGACTCATCTTGCCTCTTTAAGTGGGTGACGGAAAGGAGTCACGGATCATTCAGTGAAAGGGCAAGACGTGCAAAAGGTACTAATCAAAATGAAAACAGAAATATTACTTGGTTGGAGGTTACCAAGAAGGCTCAGCTTCCCAAATCCCACATATTTCCACTACCAAAGCTAATTCTGCCTCAAATTGTGAATGACAATGCCGCAAACAGACTTTTGGTCCAGGCTGTAGAGTAGAAAATGAGAATTAACAGGTAGAATGAAAAAAACCCAAACAAATCCACAAACAACTCAATGCTTTGAGGTTAATGTGTAACAGAAAACTGAGATGTGATTATAAATACGGAGGCAAGATTGGCGAAAGTTCAGCTGAAGGCAGGAGGTTAATTTCAAGTTGAATGGCAAAATAAGGTACGTGGGATAATAGGCTATCTCCTTATTTCGGTGACCCAGGATTTAATTCATTCCATTATTTTGTGCAGCAGAAACATTTGATAAAGATATGGATTACCTATGTATAGCCTTTGAAATTAAAAAGCGAGCGGGGTAGGCCAGAGAACAGGGAGATAATTAAAAAGTATCCAGCTTAGTGATGTTTGAGGTCTTATGAATAAAAATTCAGTTCGAAAGGTTAGATTCCGACTCTGATCTTTCAGAGCAGGGAAGCTATCTCTGCGATGTTAACTTTAAAGGAAGATTTGGGATGTCATATAGAGAACATTTTATCATAGTTTTTGGACTGCCACAGGGGAAACTAGCACTGGGATCCATAAAACCAAACTGAAAACTAGTCTTACTCTCCCACCCACCCACACTGAACTCTGCAAACCTCTCCCACCTCTAAGCACCTCTCCACCCCTCAAGGTGAGGAGGCAAAGGTTAGAGAGAAACAATGTAATATATGTATTTTGATCCCTATGACGATTTCTAAATGTTTGTTAAAGATAAGGAATCACCTGAACAGAGCCGATTTGCTCATTTCCCAATTTAAAAATCAGTTGGCACAATTATGAATGGTAACCCAGTCAAAGAGAGTGAACTTCTCCCATTGCCAAACCAAGAGTCATCCAGGAGAAATGAATTAGACTAGTACCCCGAGTAGCTCAGAAGTATCATTCAGGGAATAACTAGCATTTGGAAATATATGAAAAGGGAATATAAATGAAGACTGTCTTTCTTAAGACAGATCATCATGGAAGATGAAATTCATAGCAAAAGGAATTGATCCCTTGCAGTGTTGCTGTTCTGGTCATTCCAATATTTGTTAGTCTTTCTTTTCTGGAAAGTAATTTCTTTCGCAATTAGACCAATTGCAGTTGGGCCTAGGGGGTCTGTGTTAATTTCAGTGTCTGAGGCAATTGCACTAGTTGTTGGATTTTACTAGAAGCCTAATGCTGTGGTGTTCATCTGAGTATTCTGTCTTTCCACGTCCATCATACCCCTGCTGCCCGATCCACTTACATAAGATACGCTGGACTGGGGACGCAACTAGAAGGGCAATTGCAGTCAGACCAACTCTGGTTCAAATGTTAAACTCACAAACCCAGACAATAATACTAACGTCGAGATATATATGAGGTTGAAAGAAGATGCCCTAAATGGTTGACAAGGACTGTCTTTTGGGGGTTGGGTTTAAAGGAATTTTCACTTTCTTCATTATTTACTTCTCTAATATTTACTTTATAACATAAAGAAATTACTGGTTTTTAGAAGTGTGAAAATGGCATTTTTATGTTTAGAAGTCATCTACAAGTTCTTACTAAATGAATTAGTGTGTGAGAAATACACATGATTCTTTATATGATTGTGTCTACTTTTGTGTATGTTTCAAAGCTCCAGAATAAAAGATTAATAGTGATACACTTGGAAAACCAGGCTGAGGACTTAAATGTAAAGGACTGCAGGTACAGGGGCGCCTGGGTGGCACGGTCTAACCAATTCTTGGTTTAGGCTTAGGTCATGATCTCAGGGTTCTGGGATAGAGGCCTGCGACGGGCTCCGTGCTCAGTGGGGGGTCTGCTTTTCTCTCCCTCTGCCCCTCCCCCTGCCCACGCATGCTCTCCCCCCCTCTCTAAATAAATAAATCTTAAAAAAAAAAGGACCTCGAGTTACAAGGAAGTTTTATTCTCTAGTTCAGTGGTCTCCCAGCTTGTGTGAGTGCAACCCTACCTGCGACAAGATTTTGCATACATGCACCAGGCATATGCTTATTAATTGATTTATTTATTTAAAATGATGTACATATACCACCATACTATTATGCCATTATAAAACATACACAAACATAAAAAAGGCTAGATAAAAATAAACACAAGGATCATTCGAACACGTTCTTCCTACACTCTAGTGGACCTGGACCCCACTCAGGGGCCCCATGTGTAGTGAATTGACGGGGTGGGGGGGGGCTTGAGGTTTTCGAAGTACTAAAGAGTTTGTAAGAAACAGAAATGGACCGGAGCACCCATAGGTAATGGGAGATGATCTGGAAAGACCCAGAGCTGCTTCACTGAGGCCTCTTAAAGAACTGGAATGGACTGAAAGCTCTTCTAACTGGATAGGATTTGAACAAGGGTCACCGCTTCCTTGTACGTTCCTTTTACACACATGCAACGCACAGAATGTGTCCTGCTCACACAGGCAGGAGACAATATGCATATAAAGCAAACATCCCCCCCACATTATCTTGGGCAATATATTTGATGTAATGACTATGACGAAATTATCTTAACATTAAGTATTTACTCTGCTGGGTAATGCAGTAAAACTTTCACACACGTGATTGTACTTAAAAGTCATGACAATCCTATGGAAAGAGATTTTCGTTTTACTCTAAGGAAATCGAGATTTAGAAAACACCGATTAACTTTCCCAAGATGAAAGGGGTAGAAAATGGCAGAGTCCAAATGTAAATCAAGAAGTTTCTGACCCCAGGCCCCGTGTCCTTAATGATTAAACCATATCGCCTCCATAGGGAATTAACAAGTGTCCAAACCATAAGATTGTTGTGATGGTTAAATATATGTGATATGTTTAGCACATTGTCTGACAAAGAACACACATCCTATTAATGTTAGCATTTTAGTACACAGAATATTTACCAAAAATTTCCACAGTAAACACCATTAATATTGATCAATATCAAACACCAATATTTATAATTATAAGAAAATAATGTTGTATTATTTAAACATTATTTATAATAACACACACCTAAACTCCTTTTGTTTGCTACCATCTAGAAATATGTATGACTTTTGTGATGGAGTCTCTATGGAACGACTGATGAGAAGAGCTAGCGACTAGGCTACAAAAATGAAGTATTTGCACCTGGCATACTCCTGTTAAAAGATCTTTTAAGGAGCCATCTACACAAACAGGAGTAGGTGGAACTTGAGCACTAAATGACCCATGAAGTACATATGTACATATCAATTTTATTTGACAATTGCGGCTTGCGTCCTTTTGCTTTGACCCAAAGGTACACTTGTAGACAGAGGACAGTTCTGAAAACTTCTTTACATTCCATCAGTTTCACCAAAAGTGGTCAAATTTACCACTTGTTTGGTTCCCCCCACCCCCAGCTTTCCTATTTCGATCTACTGATCCAACTGAGAACTTCTAAATACTTTGTTGATAGCGGCTTCTATATTACAGGAACCATCTCTCCCTGATTTTCTGGAACATTCCGGGTTTTGAAGCTGTCCCAATGTTAGGCTGGGATTCCAAATTTGGTTGGAAACACTGGCCCCCGTAGAGGTGATGCACGAAGCTCTAGGCAGAGAGCCGTGCCTCACAGGCTGGCGTCCCGTCTGCTTTACGGGACTGGATCTGTACTGACTCCAGTGATCACTGATCGTTGCTTTTTGTAATTTTGCAAATACTTCACTAAATGTTCTGTCACTCTTAATGGAATTCTAAGTTTCGCGGTTGAGTTGGGGTGGGGAGGAAGATGATGTCTTTGGTTTATATATTTTGACGTTAAATCAAAGGGGTTCTCTCTTTTCATCAAAAATTTAATTTTGATATTATTAATTCCTTTCATTTTATGTAACTAGATAATCTCTAACTCTAGGTATTACCTAGGAACCTGCCCATCGTTACCTCTCTTCCTCTATTTGGGAAGTATTTTAATTATAGAAACAATGTGAAGAGCATTTGTAGGGATACAATAGAATCCACCCCCACCCCGTTTCTAGTCCAAATGGCATAAGCCAAAATTAAATTTCATGTAGGATTCTTGGAAGAAAGCATCAGATAACCAAACATTAGGAGCAAAAAATTAATTTATTATATGTCCTCTATTCATAATAGCTTCTTGGATTTTAAATGTCTTCTTTGCTACTTCCAATGCTTAAAAATCGTAATTTTAAAACATAAGTACTGCTTTATATACATTGTTATTTCTTTTTCTCTCTCTTTCTCTCTTTCTTTTTTAACTTCTAAGTATGAATGATATGGTCTCCAAGTATCCGCTTGGAGGGAGAGGGGATAGGATTCATTGTTTTGCTCTAACACGGTAGAATTTAAAACTTCACGTCATATACCTGGAGTTTCAACTATATGAAAAATAGCCAAATGTCATCACTTTGTTGGATATTTCTTTTTCACGTATATATATGTATAATATAAACAGAATACATCTGATTAGTACATTTCAACATTTCATCATGTGACTTTTATCTCCTATTTTATATAAAATAACAAAATATACAGAGAGAAGAAAGGAGACATCTGTTCATCGTACACATAAAGTAAATAAACGTTCACGTATGGCTTTGCAAAGGTAGATTATGATGTGACTTTCATACTTTATTTATTTAAAAGCATCTTGAGAGAACGTGTTAGTGTGCTTACGAGGGCGGCCATGGTGGTTGAATGTCGCGCCGAGAGTCCAACATTAGGATCCCCACCGGTCTTTCCAGTGGCTGCCTCTGCAGCTTTCAGGAGACAAATGTAGTTTATGACCACTTCATTGATCTTCGCTACGATTTCTTGCCGCTGTGTTTCTGAGTTCACGACTTTAACTAATCGCATGCAAGCTTCCGTTAGGCAACAGAGCACTTGAAAGCTGGAAGTCATAGCTAGGAGCATCTCCTCTGGGCTTTTCTCGGCCATCGCCAGTTTCCTACAGGCACTTCCCAACTGTCTGGACTCGATGGACAACAGTTGCTTGTACTGAGAAAGCGTAAGGTCATATGCTTCCGGGCGTGACTCCTCTCTCTTCCCCTTTGTCGCCCTGACAAGGCAGAGCAGCTCATTGGCATCGTTTTGGGCTGCGAGGAACCCATCAGGCATGGCGTATGTGCTCTCTTTTAGGGCACTGATTCTTGCAATCCGGGCATCGAAGGCCAGGTCGCTAAAGTCCGCATCCTCTGGGCCAGGCAGGTCTTCCGCCCAGACCTTCAGCACTGACCCTCTGGTCAGCTCCCCTCCTTGCTTCTGAAGCCCAACAGCCAGAGGCGGGCTGAGGGGTTCTGGCATGGCTTGAGTCATCTGTGGTCGAAAGAGGTAAGAGACCTGGTGGGTGGCCTCTCCCTCCTCTTCATCCTCGTCACCGTCTTCATCCTGCCCTCGGTTCAGGAAGCAGTAGCTGAAAGGTCCCCGGCATCTCCAATTGCTGCCTTCTAGCTTGCGCAAGGGTAATGTCCTATACAGCTTTGAGTCTTTGTGAGCCACCGGGGACCTTTTGTGACCTTTCCCCTCGGAGCTAAAGAACATCGAGCTTTGGGAAAAACTTTTGGTGAGCTTCTTCCCCAGGGGGAGTTCCGCTCGCCTTTCCGAACTGGCCTCCTGTGCCTCCGTGATACCCGGACACTTTAAGCTGACCACACCCTTGGTTCCCTCCTGGAAGGTCTCCAAACGTACAGATCCCGAGAGGGTACTGCTGCTACGTCCCAGAGCCCTCTGGCTGGGGGGTGTTCCGAGGCTCCCCCCTCTCAGATCCAGTGGCCGCCAGTTCACAGCCTCTCCGTATGCCAGATTTGCTTGGGAGAAATCATTAGGGTCTTGATTTGGAATTGGCACCTTTGATTCCGAGTGAAGGTTTGATGGTAGCAGGATGGGATCAGCTTCAGGATGTTGAGACCAAGCTGAAGGCATGCCTCCTCGTCTCTCCTTCCCAGGCTCTGTCAAAGCTACACTAGGGGTAGCAGAGAAACAGAGAGAATCATTAAGCATCTCATGGGTGGTCATTTTCACTGAATCTCTACATGCTGTCTGTCACTTCCCGAAGATGTACTCTAGAAGGACTGCCATCTGTCAGGGTCACCCCCCTTTTCAAAGACTGCCTGCTGAGATCTCACCAGACTTCCATTTCAAAACATTTCAAGAAAGACAGGCAATCTGTTATTACTGAAACTACGGATTTCTTTGGAATTGGCTAGCAATCACAATTGTTTTCAGAGACCGTGGTGTTTCGTGACTTGCCTCGCCCCACGTAGTTATCTATCGGCGTTTGGACACATAATTAGAAAACACACACCCTAGATCTTGACTATGCAAACATATTTAGGACACTTAAGTTTCATTTCAAGGGAGTTAGGTTAATCTTGGCATCAGTTATCTTTTTTTTCCCCCCAAAGTGGTCTAATTTAATGAATGCAAAGTAAATAAGGTCGACTTTTCAAGAGGACCCCACGAGGTCTGTCTCAAAAAAGTTGTCACGTGAAGAAAATATTTCTGCCTCGCAGAATTTTTGTGAGAAGAGGGAAGTTAGGGGAATGTTCTTGGTAAACCATTAAAGAGTAAACAGCATTCTTTAACTAGAAGTCAAAATGCTAGCGGAGGCATGAGTTAAGGAACATTCATAGACGGGTTTCCCAAGGCGGGTGATGCCAGTGGTGGGTTCTGTGAAAGGAGATCATCTTAAAAGGGCAGGAATGGAAATGAACCAAGGTAAGCTCTCCCTACCACCTACTGACCTAGGACGGAACAAACATTGTTGATATACTTTGCTATTTGAGAATATGAAAGAACATCGGTTTTTGCCACGTGACAGCTGGCCGAGTGGATGAGTGAGAGGCCCACGTGCCCACTGGGTGGCAGGATGGTGAAGACGGGCGCAGAAGGTGGCTGTGTTCTTGCTTCTACCAGTGCCTCTATTTTATTCTTTTCAGGAAAATAAAGCAGCTTGTCGTGTGTACCCCCAGAGCCTTCCTGACCCCAAGGTGCGCCAGATAACTTTAGAACATGTGGCTAAGAGAGACTTGCAGAGTACGGAGGGATGGTTAAGTACTGCTGAAGGGCAAATGATCTTCCCTAACCCCTTCGACCTCCTGCTACCCTGCTCTATTAGCCTTCCTTGCCCCTCAGTAATGAAATGGCAAAAACAGAAACTCGAGGTCTTGAAAGGGACATCAAACTCTTGGGACTCTACGTCATACTGTCTTGTAACCAAAAGTTCCGCTGAGCGCTGCTAAAAATCCGCATTTAGAATTAATGTGGTAGAATTCCACCACATTTTGGAAGCAAGCACAGAGCAAGAGTCCAAAGAGCAAACGCCATTCCTACTCTTGTTGCAGATCCAGAAACTTCAGTGTTCACTAAACATTGGGCTGGAGGTGTGTGTGTGTGGGGGGGGTTGGGGGGAAATCCATGATCCCTACTTAATGTGACCATAGTTTTGCAGCCTTTTAAAAAAAAACAAAAACCAAAAAACCCCTAACTTGTCCTTTTCTTCCAGACTTCGTATTTTTAGGTGTGTTGTAAATCTGGTTTACGTGTTTCTGGTGCATAACGTGAAGCGCTAAATCCATCATTGCTGTACCTGTGGTTTCCTTAATCTTGGGGAGTCGATGACATCCATCTCGCAAAGTGCCAAACAGGGGTTCCGCGTTAATAGCTGTGTGCAGGGCGGGCACTGCCATCCGCGGACACATCCCTTCTGTCTGTGGGTGTAATTCCTTAAAGGTGGCTCCGTGGGGGGGCAGCCCAGCGGCTCTCTCCTCTGAAGAAACGTAAGTCATGCCCTTCCCCGAAGTCTCCGGAATCAGGTGCTTGCCCATGGCGGGGCAGAGTGGGGACTCCACAGGTGTGGCACACGTGCTGCTGCTGCCCGTGCCACAGCCCGCGTCCACCGACGAGCCTTGAGAGCTCTGCAGAGAAAAGTGGCACTCGCTTTGTAACGATGACATCCGCTTGGCCAAGTGGTAGTCACAAAGGCGGGCCACGCTCTCTTCTGCCTCGGGAAGCTTGGAAGGATGGTCACAGGTAGACGGGTCGGTGTCCTCAGGGTTATCTAAGTCTTTGGCTGAAGATACACAGGTCACGTCCGTTAAGAAGCGATCCCGTTGGCCAAGCGCTGAAACCTCACTGGCTTCTCCATCAGGAGCCCCTTCGACCTTCTCTTCCACCTCCCTTGTCTCCAGACCAGAAGCTCTTGGGAACGTGATCCCGGTTGCCACTTCCAGGCCACTTTTCTCGGCCACCGCCCCCTCAGGGGCCACGTACCATCTTTGGCTGTCCTTGCGAAAGGCAGTTCGTTCCAGGTTAAAAGTGCTTAGGTGTTGGCTGTCCCTTGAAGACACAGTACCAAATTTACCTTTGGCTTCCTCCTCTGCCTCGGCTGTTTTGGTCCCCTGCTGTTTTTTCCCGGGCAGGTTTGCACTAGGGGGTGCCTTCCCCTCCCCATCGGCCAGCTTGCTTTTCCTTTTGCTGGTGCAGGAATACACCACCGACCCCATGTGCAGTTTGCTAAAATAGTCAGTGACCGACTTGGTCTCCATGGTTTCGGGCTCCATCTCCATGGGGTCTGGGGGAAGGATCTGCTTGGAAGGCACGACTTTGGGCGGGAGGTCAGTCACTGGGCGGGCGGCCAGGGCGTGGGAGGACTTGGGAGGCAAGCCCCCGGCAGGGGTTCTGGAGGTGGGGAACTCTGTCTGCTCCTCCGCCAGGGGGTGGTAGCCTTCGTGAGTGGCCAAGAACATGCGGGAGAGGCTTTCTGACTGCTTCTGTGCTGTGGCCAGTTCAGAGCTCTCAGTCATTTCAGAAGAGTTAGTCTCATTGCCCGAGTCTGACGAAGACTCGGGACTATAAGCCCGCAAGATGGCTACACCTGCATGCCGTAAAAGACAAGAACCGATTAATGGATGCATCAGAAGCACTAGGAGACACGTAAGAAAATGGGACTCGTTATTATTAAAAAACAACAACAAAAGACAAAAAAACCAAGGTTTTCCCTTCGCAGTGAGGACTCTGAGTTTATTGCACAATTGTTCCAGAAATGGGGAAAAATATGTGCCACATATTTAAAAACAAAACAAAACAAAACAAAAAAGACCAAAGGAAACCACATACACAAAAAACCCATGATGGTAGTCTCAACACACTTATGAAACGGGACATGTGTGGAATGGAGAACAGCACGTAACAGGACTCTGGGGGGTAAATGGCTTGAGAGGATGAAATGCATGGTTATCAGTGAATAAATGTAACAATCGTGAAAGAACCTGAATTGTCACTGGTCTGCTGTTCTTCTGACACGGACAGAGCTTCTAGAGCTTCCAGAGTGGAAACCATGGTGTTATCCAGGCCCTTCTCGCACTTCCCCTCGGCGCTGGTGGGCACCGAGTCAATGAGGGACACGGGGATCTCGTCACTTTGCAGACCTCTGCCTGGCTCCTTGTCCTCGAGGAAGGAGGCTGCCTGGCTCTGAGAGTCCTCCTCGTCTGAACTATCTCGAAAGCCAGGTGGGGGTGCAGCGATGGCCATGTTCAAGGAACGCAATAGGAAGTCGTCCTCATTGTCGTCCCCTTCCGGAGGGGGCAGGGACGTGAGGTCAATGATGTCATCGCTTGACCCAGACAGACTGAGGATGGCTGGCTGGTTTATCTCTCCCACCACGAGGTCCTCCTCACAGCTCACCTCATCCTCGTCCTCCGCGTCGTCGGTGTTTTCTGCGTAACAGATGTCGTGCAGGAGGGGCTCCTCGATCCCCCCGGCAGCCTCGAAGTTTTTCACGTCGCCTATGTTTGCATAAACGGAATTTGCCACAAACTGGATGCTCTCGGGATCAGGAGTGAGATCCAGGCCCTTCATGTCGTTGGCATTGGCCATGTAGAGACTCCTCTGCTTCTCCAGTAGTTCTGGGCTCTCCTCCAACAGTCTTTCGTAGCCAAGGGTCGGGGGATTCATGCCATCATCCAGGGCGAGATCTCCGAAAATAAAGGACACTTTAGCTCCTCTCGGAGACTCCTGCGCTTTCTTTAGTGTTTCTGGTCCCGAGAGGGTCAACAGGGACCGCTGAGCTAGAGTCCTGTAGTCGGCCTCACATGGAGCGTCTCCCGGCTGGGTCAGCGGCTGGTTGAGTTCGTCTGGATTATAGGTGTTGTCTATATACAGGTGCCGGTGGTCTTTGGGACACAAGGTGCCGTCCGAAATATCGACTGTCTTCTGTTTTGAATCTATATACGTGATTTGGGCTTCCTGTTCCCCTTCGCCAATAAAGGTGGTCATCTGGGGTATACAGTTCCAATCGGGGCCAAGGAGGTTATGTTTTCCTTTATTTTCAGTTCCTAAGAAGAAAGAATCATGCAAAGACAAGGTTACTTTGAGGCCTGGTTTCTTAATTGCATGGCTTGTAGCATCACTTTTGGAAACACAGTCATGCAGCTTTCCGGATAGGGAACCAGTCGACTGAGGCTTCAGGTGTCAGGATTTCCTGGTTAGGAGAACTGACCTTAACAAAATCGAGCCCGCACAAAATATAATTGCTATTTGATAAAAAAAAAAAGAATACCATCTGAGAATAGGGGACTAGAGCTTAACTCCATCTGACCCTTGGTTCTATTATTAGAAGACCTCATTTCCGTCTATGAATGGGAATATACAACATGCCTTTCAAACTTCTTAAAGCCTGTAGTTCAATCAGCTGTCATTCCAGAAAACAGATTCCCCTTTTCTCAGAAAAGCGAGAGCTGACATTTCCCACTTCGTGGATGAAGATGTTCAACTTTTTCCTCATTGAGTTAAGAGAAAGTCAAGGAAACTCATACTTCCACCACATATTTTAGGAAATACTGTAGTGATAACGTAATAATGTCACAATAAAAATAATTTAATATACACATACATAAAAATATGATAATATTGTAATGAGAGCACAAAAAGCTCTATCTTCAGCCTTTGTATATCCTAGCGGGTGTTAAGATATTCACGTACGAAGGTCAGGATGGAAGCCTGCGTGTGTGTGTGTACGCACATGTGTATGATTGCATAAGGTGGAGCACTTCACAGGTAATGTACTTCTCTCTGCTATGTCTTTTCTTTTTTTTTTCCCTCTCTGCTATTTCTAAGCATAGTTAACAGTTTGGCTAATTTCAATTTTTATCGGTATCAGGAGAACTCCTGAAGATTTGTTTGATGTTCCTCATGAATTAAAATTGTAAAACCCTAATTTAAAAATCATTGTTTTGGCTGTCCCTCAAGGGTCTTCCAAGAGGGAATTTTCATGTGGAGATTTTGCTCTGACATTTAACAAGACAAGGCAGTGTGTCCTTCTGTCAATATTGCTCTGTAGATTCCAGAGGTTCAACATTCCGAGGAAATGTTGGGGCCACACATTCTCCCATTCGTGCCCTCAAATTGCCCCTGGGTCTAAGTCTGGATAATACTGACATCAGCTGTGCAAGACATATGGGGAAAAAAAATCAGTTTTACCAAAGATGTTTTTGCTTCCCCCAAGTCGTACACATTAAACTCAATGCTGAATGTTGTTCCAAGTCCTTTTGCTAAACACATATATTTTCACGAGTAGCAAGTGAAGATATAATTTTGAAGACACTGAGCTACTACACAAGAATCATATTTACACGCTACCTAAAGATAAACAGACCCGTGGGAATTCAGCACTGTTTTATGAACAATTTTGATGACGACTGGCTGTGTACAGGGCAGTGTGCGTGTGCGGGGCAGTGCGCGCGCACGCGCATGCTCATGCGTGTCAGGAGACTGAATTGCTGGAGGACGGAGAGTGGTTTAGCAGAGCTGTGACAGAGCTCTGGGTTTAAACTAGTGGCTGGCAAATTTTTCCTGCAAAGGGAGGGCTAGGTGGTAGACATTTTAGGTTTTGTGGGCTAACTGCTCAGTTAAGCAACCACTCAACTCTGCTTTTCTCCCACGAAAATAGCCATGACTGACACATAAAGATATGTACAGAGTGGGTGGAACGGTGGTCTCTTCAAAAGATAGGTCCACTCTATGAATATGACCTTATTTGAAAAGAGAGCATTTGCAAGGATAATTCAGTTATGACTCTTGAGATGAGTCCATCCGGATTATCTGCACGGGCCTTAAATCCGACAACCAGTGTCCTTATAGGGGGAAAGCAGAGGGGAATTTGGGGCCCACAGAAAAGCAGGGAAGGCCGTGCAGAGATCGGAGTCATGCAGCTATAAGGAATGCTGGTGACCACTGGAAGTTGGAAGAGGCAAGAAAAGATTCTCCCCTTGAGCCTTTGGAGGAAGTACGGCCCTGCCGCTGCCTAGATCTTGGGCCTACAACCACCAAAACCTAGAGAGACTAAATTCCTGTTAGGTTAAGCCCCAGGGTTTGCGATAACCTGGCACGGCAGCCCTAGGAAACAAATATAATGTGCATGGCTGAGTACCAATAAAACTTTATTTACAAGAACAAGATTTGATCCATGAGCCATCGTTTGCTAACTTCTGGTTTAGAGCAACATGAAAGCTGAACAGATCAGTGGCTAAAATGGTTGACTGATACTTACTCAGATCTTCCTAATGCTCAGAGGTCATTAGGTATGTGGGTTCAGGGATTCTGAAAGTAATTGAAGGTTAATTTTCAAGATAGGGAAGAAATGGGGGCTTGGTGTTCCTTATTAGAGATCTTGACTAAGGTCTCTGATCAATTTGAGATAAGAAGAAAATACACACTCCATCTTGGCTTCCTTCCAGAAGGGTGTACTGGCTTGGCTTTTGGAATGATTTTAGAGACACAGAAGGATGTGGGTTAGGAACTGGGGACTACACCATGGCCCAATCTTGTGGGAGGACAGTGTGGACCAGGGATGAACTGGTCTAAACAGGCTTCACTCTTCATACTTCTTGGGTCTCGGCGGGTCACATTACATTGTGAGAAACTATGAAACGGACAGAATGGAGACCCTTAATACTATGACTCCTTTTGAAATGGTAGGTTTTGTCTTCTTCACACACCTGTACAATCTCAACAGTCTATGGGGGAAAAAAGGTTTCATTTTCAAGATCAAGTTCAAGATTTGAAAATAAGAAGCCAAAAACCGGCTCTCCAACACGAAAGGGTTGCCTTATACCACAGAACTGGTCTTTGGAATTTCCCAGGCCAGGGCGAAGTTGCTTGAAATCTCCTAATTCAAAAACATGTGATCCCACAAATGTTCACCACCAGAGCCGGCGCACCCTCGCCACCACCTTCTTGTTCCTCCCTTGTTTATTTTTGATCATTTGCGTGTCTCAGGGTCTTTCCTTGCCTTATGTCTATCTTCCTTTCCTTTCTCCATTTCTGTCACTTTTGTTCTCAAGTTCTCCCACTCCTGCTTCCCTACCGCTTGTTGACAAAAGTTCTGGGCATCCTTTTAGGTGTTGTATACAAGTTCCTTCCAATCCCTTCCCTTGCCCGCTAGCTTCTCGATCCTGGTTTTACAAACGAGAAAACTCAAACTTAGAGAAATGAAAACAAGACACTTCCAGGTGGGGCTGGATCATGTCCAGTTGTAATTCCAAGTTGCCTTCTGGCATGCCTCAGCCATCGCCCTCGTTTTCTCTCAGGTTTCCCTTCTTCTTGTGACCAACTGCTCACGCTACCCAGCCATCATCATAAACTGTGAGCGAGCCTGTTGGGTTGTGCGCATCTACACGTGATAAGATATTTAGGGAATAATGATTTACATTTTCTGCTAAGTCTGAAAGTGAGAGGATTTTTCCTTCCCTCCCTCTCTTTCAGAAATGGTAACAATGGAATTTGTTCTTAAGATTTTCCCTTTCTTTGAAGAGAAACCCTGATTTCGGAACCCCCGGTTATGATTTTTTCGTGGGTCAGTAGCTCTAGCTTGACTACTAGTGTCTGTCCATCAGCCACATTTATGAGTGTCCACAGTAAACGGAAGAAAATAATCAAACACTAAAGGAAAAAATTCTAAAGCAAACGAAAACCCCCCACTCTCAGAAAAGCTGTTAACAGCACAGCCCTCCTTGTCCTCGCTTGGGAGCGATCTTGTCCTGTGTCAAGTGGCTGAACTGGTTCCATGTCTTTGCCATCTCAGTGCTCCCACTGCAGAGCTAAGATGGCTGCTGGGGTTCCTTCTAGAGGCCCAAGTCCAAGTGATGGGTGATTCCCAAGTCCTCCAGTGGGTCTCAGAGCTCCCAGAATCCTGGATATAATTCTGACGTAGCAAGAGGTGCCCAGACATCTAGGCCTAGGGCCCCTTAAAGAGGGAAAAGCCCTAAGCGGGGGGTGGGGGGGTTGGCGGGGGTTGGCTCGCAAGTCCCACTGTGCATTCCACCATTAGTTCTCCCCATCCCAAGCTCTGGAAGAGTGAGGCAATAAAAACTCAGTCACAGAGACTGATGCTTACTACCTTCAGAATAGGAAAATCACTCCCTTTGAAACACATTCAGCATTTCCAAGTGACAAGTAAACACCACTCCCTTTGAAACATCAGCATTTCCAAGTGGCGAGTAGAATAGGATGGAAAAGAAATCAGTATTTTCATTTAAAAAAATTGACCATATCGGACTTATCTGAAGGCTTTTGTATTAAATTTGGACATGAGATTTTTGTATGAGCACAATTTTAACTTTTCATGAGATGTCCTTATGGTCATCAGGTAAGGCGGGGAAGGGGGTGGGGTCAGTGCTTCATGAGTTTAGGAAGAGAATACCTGTTTCCTGGGTCCCTGTATTTTTCTTGTTGGTCATGTTGAATATTGACCTCCTGGAATCCACAAGTAGCCGGTAGTAGCCAGCCGTTAAGCAGGCCAAGTTCATGGCATCTGATGATTCCATCAGGAGTGTGATGGGCTACACAAAAGAAAATATTTTGGTTAAAGTCATTCCTCCTTAAAAAGCTCCCTCAGGTGACAACAGTTGCAATGGTGCTTATGAATTATAACAAAGAAAGTTACTGGGCAACCATTTCATTGGAGAAACACAGAAGGTCAGAAGTAACACTGAGAGCCCTACTGGAAAACATTTAGGTGGCACCATCTTGAAAGCGTAGATATTTTGAATCCCCCAAGTAATATTGGGATGGGAGAAAAAACCAACAACACTGGTTTTATTTCCAAATAGTTAACATTTTGAAAAAGTGACAGTTCAGGAGTCAGTTACCAAATGTGCACCTGTGATCTGAAAAATCACAGGGAGGTTAAGTTTGGGTTCACAGGGCAAATTAGTGTTGAAAACAAGTAAAAATTCAAGTGGAAATTACATCTAAGACTGAATGCAAAGTGTCAAAAAGATCCAGGAAAAGGATGCTTGTAAAAGAAATTGTAAATTCACAGGAGACCAAAACAGAGATGGGAGTTGAGAAAAGGCCTTGTTAAAACTTTCTGGAAACAATGAGGCTATTTCATATGATTGGAGACGAGTCTTGGGCATATAGGGAAGAGGTGGTTAGTTGAAGCAATTATTCTCCTTGAATTAGGAAGGGTGGACTGGCTGGTGTGTTCTTGGTGAGAGAGAGAGTGAACAAGAACTTGACAGGAATAGGGGAGCAATACAAAAGCAGACACCCGGAGAGGCACAGAAACGTCGAGGTGACCAGCTCTTTTTTTTTTTTTTTTTAAGATTTTATTTATTTATTTGACACAGAGAGAGAGATTACAAGTAGACAGAGAGGCAGGCAGAGAGACAGGGAGAGGAGGAAGCAGGCTCCCCGCTGAGCAGAGAGCCCGATGCGGGCCTCAATCCCAGGACGCTGAGATCATGACCTGAGCCTATAGCAGAGGCTTTAACCCACTGAGCCACCCAGGCGCCCGAGGTGACCAGCTCTTGCTTTCACTCCCAGGTATAGGATCCTGGATGGCCCTGGCTACTGGAATCCAGCATTCCACCAAAAGCCCCCATACTACTTGATAATCTGCCTCTTTTTTCCATTTCACTTGAGGGCTCCCCTCAAGGCATCCCACAATTTTTTCCTATAAGCAGGAGACCACCAGTAGGGTCTTGCCACGTACTCCGGTCGGATTATCCCGTTATCAGGTGTGTGATGACTGCCTCCAATTCACTCTTCTCCCTACTCTTTCTACAAGGGGCCATTGTTCTTAGCATATCTGCTCATGGAGTGGGCCAGGCATCCCAAGTCTATTCTTGCACTTTTGTTGCCATGAGGTCAACCAGAGGCCCTGGATTTAGCCCATGAATGTCACCAGCTGTGGCCGCCATGTCTGAGCTTCATACTCTCCCAACCATGGTCACTTCTTCCCACTACAGAGCCTTTTTGATTTGCTGTGTAGACAGAACCCTCGCCTATTCTCAGAACACTCCTCCTGAATGACACGGCTTCCTTTTCTCCATGGAAACACGGATGTGTTAACATAGCCCAAACCCAATGGCCCATCTCCTACTAGGACAAGAAGGTAGGTAGAGGGGACCTGGATTATTTCCCATCAACTTCTGTTTCAGGACTCGAGTTCTGCCCTTTGAGGACAACGTCAGATTGTTGTTTTAAATGGAATGGCCGTGACATTCATAGGGACCAGCCGTTTAGTCAGTACTAACAGCTATAGCAGAAAAAGACTAACTGACAGAAATGCTCAGCTTTTCCCAAAGAATAAACGCATACAGGGGCACCTGGGTGGCTCAGTCATTAAGCGTCTGCCTTCGGCTCAGGTCATGATCCCAGGGTCTGAGGATCGAGCCCTGCATTGGGCTCCCTGCTTGGTGGGAAGCCTGCTTCTCCCTCTCCTACTCCCCCTGCTTGTGTTCCCCTCTCTTGCTGTCTGTCAAATAAATAAAATCTTAAAAAAAAAAAAAGGATAAACACATATGGGCTGAATGACAGTTCTAAACAAAGTTGCGAAAAATCTCCCTGACTCTCTGGACAGGAATATTCTAGAAGGCTAGCAGGGAAAAACCTCCCCATTCTCTCTCTATGATTCACGCACTCAGGGGTTACAAGGGACCTTAGAAACGAACTTGTTTGCTTTCTCATGTACAGGTGAAGAGGTTGAACGACTTGTCCCCAGATCACATGGCTCTTTAGGGAGGACAGGAGCCCTTGTGCCGGACTTGGGTGGATTTTCCCCTGTACCTCGTCACATCTCTGATCCTCTGCCCACAGTGCGATGTCGGCGGCTTTGTAAATATTAGCAGTGTTATCACAAAGGAGCTATTCAGATCAAGGTGCCGTGTCAATGGCTGAAAGATTTACCTTCACATCCAGCACGTGCAATTCCACCCGCACCAAGCTGTCCTCCTCGGTAAACATCTCAATTCTGTTGACATGGCTGAAGTCGGCTAAAAGAGCCACCAGATTTGTCTTGGTGTTTATGACGTGGCTTATGCCGTATCGGGGCCCAACCAGGAGAGTCACTTCTGAGCGCTTTTCCGCCTGCTGAGAGAGGAAGACAAATCCTAAAAATCCTAGATCTCCAAAACACCATGCAGACTTGAGCCTGAGAGTCTGTTCTCATAAGAGCACGTTTTCTTTAGCAAGTATTTCTCAATTATATTGTACTAAATCATCCAGTTAGAAGCAGCAGACATTACGATCACATCGAGGCGCAGATAAATTATGAATAATGTAGAAAGTTACAGTTATCCCGGCACATACATTCATAATATGAGACGCTCTTAGAAATGAGGATTTTTGTTTTGTTTTGTTTTGTTTCTTTTTTTAGCATGAAAGCAACTTCTGGCCCAATGAGTTAAAAGAAGGCCATCGTTAGAGCACATCGATTCTCTCAGTTCTTCATATTTCTTTTTCTAGGGCATTCTGCAGTGGCGTTATCTAGTTTAACATTTCTTCTGATATTTCTAGACTGTGCCACAGTCGGTTAGACATGAAGTCTGGAAAAGATTCACAGCTGATTTGCTGTTGTCAAAGGCAGCTCATTCAAGACAGCCTACGGCAGTGACATTTGGCAGGTCTCTGTGGCTCCCAAGAGAAAGGAAAAAAAGAAAAAAAAAAGCAATTACCACTAATGTTGCCTTGAACACACGACCCCCATACAGTCGAAGGTCACTGAGGAACTTGAGATAATGGACCTTGGCTTGTAGTGCAGAGAGCTGAGGAGAGAAAAGAAATCTCAGGTGTTAATGGCAGTGGGTGTGGTTGGGTTTCTGCTGGAGACCAGCTAAAGACCAGGGCGAACCGAGGTGCTCTCACTGCCGACAGATGGGGCGCGACAAGGAGTCTTCAGGAAGGGTCAAAGTAAATTGCTATGTGTTTGGTTTCACGATAAAGGGCTGCAATAAGGCATCCAGATGAAAACCTTTTCGTTTGGGGGCAAATGCATGGAGGGGTGGGTCATAAACATGAGTATGCTGGGCCAGGGCACTCAACAAATGAGAACAAGATGGTAAGCTATCCCACTGAAAGGTCTGCTCATCGGAGACTCAAAGAGTGGAGTGGTGCTTTCCAATCGCAGGTAGGGACGAAGCGGGTTGTGTATGGGAGGCTCGCCTATACAGAGTTCGAGGGGGCCATTTTGAACACACGCCTGCCATCTAGGTTCTCCACACTTATCTCAAGTTTCTTCTGGCCTCTGTAAGTTTTCGGGGAAGAGTGAACTTTCTGTGCTCCGATCACTGGGGAAATGTTTGAGCTTGCCAGAAGTCCCTGTTTGATTAGTTCAACTCAAGCATCTTTTGAGTTTCATGAAGGATATAAAAAATATAATTTTATCCAGATAAAAGCGATCTCTTGAAGACTTAAAAATGGAGATTCCCACCTCTTCAAAGGAGCACTTGATTGTTAACTATACCTAAACACACTACCCTTTAGGGCATTGTTAGTGAACACTGTTTGGCCATCTTCCTTCTTTCAAAAACCCGGAGCACTTTGCAAATTAATTTGAAAGCAAACCACTCACTCTTGGCTAGATAAACTGACCTTTATAGAAAAACAGTGATAGATAGATCGATCCTAGAGCAGTTAACCAAATTATTACAAAATCAGTGGGCCATGCTTGAAAAAAATCCTGTTGAGCCAATCAAAAGAAATTAGCTTTGGGCCAATCAGAACTGAAATTAAAAAAAAAAACTTTTTCTTTTCTTAAAGTTTATTTATTTAAGTAATCTTTACACCCAAAGTGGGACTCGAAATCATGACCACGAGATCAAGAGTCGCATGCTCTACCCACTGAGCCAGTCAGGCGCCCCTAGAAAACTTTGATCCCTGACGTCCCACTGGATTTCTGTGAGCTGAATGCTTACAGAAATGAGGAAGTAAGGCAACAGTGGCCGGAGGGTGTCAAACCTGATTTTACATTTTAAAAAGCCATGGGGTGAGGAGGGAATAGCAATATGTTTTAGCCAGTAAAAATGACTTATAACCCAATACCAAGACCAAAGAATTACCCACATAAACAGTGACTTGTATTAGAGCTGCCCAAGTTTCTATGGCCGATATCAATTGTTAAGTGTTCTCAGGCTGTTACACTGCTTCCGCCTTTATAGGTCCTGTATTTTTAGGTTCCTCTTTCTGGTTCTTGAAACCCTTTGCTTTTTATTACCTATACACCTAACTCTCTATTCTGACCTACAATCTATTTTAAAATGTCCTTTCTGTTTCTTCTGATAAAAAAAAATAAGGGAGACTAACACTAACGATGGTGAATGGTAGAAATAATTTTATCTGCCTTTCGAAAGTAAGATTTAATTCAGTGGTTGTCAACCAGGGGTGATTTTGTTCCCCAGGGCCCATTTGACAGTGTCTGAAGACATTTTTCTATGTCCTGATTGAGGGCATCTTGTAGGCAGAGACTAGGGATTGTGCTAAATACCACACAATGCACAGACGTCTCCCCACCGCGCCCCCCCCCCAGTAAAGAATGATTCCAAATGTCAACAGTGGGGAGGTAGCAACCCTGGTTTAAATAATGTGATAGCTGGTTTGCAAGGACCCTTGCTGGCTGCTGTGCATTGAAGATGGGCCTGAGTCATAAGCAAGAGCATGATGGAAATGTACAATTGTCTTGCAAATCTGTTCTCTAATCACAAGGTCTCGGTGGCTATGCAAGGTTCTCTGGCACGCACACGTGAACACACACACACCCCATGTAATAAGTCCATAGCTTACAAGAAAGAAATAAGTTTCTACAAGAACACTTATTTGTCATTAGTCTTAGAAACAGGTTGATAGTGGAAAGAAAAGGTGGGGTTGGGGCTATACAGTTACTGCCCCTGAAAATACAGTGCTAAGTATTTTATTCATGGGCTAATTTTAAACATTTTTAAAAATGCACACAAGCCTTTTCTTTAAAATCCATTTTCTATTAAGATGCAAATGTGATACCTTTTTACCCGGTGGTACCAAGTTTTGATTTGCTTTGACAAGGTGTGAAAGTGCTTTCTTTATGTTCTTCTCTTTCATGCTTTGCAGCACAGCAGAAGGAAGAAAAGTCTCTAATCCCCATTCTTTTCTGCAATAAAGAGCATATCTTTAATTTCACATTCTTGTGATGATTAGTTATCTAAGACAAAATGGCGCTCTGATGTTTGTTGGAACAAACGAACTCCGAGGAAGTCAGGAAATGGAGGTAGGTCCCCAATTAGGGAAGCAACTCTGAATTTACACTCAGGAAACATACTATCTAATCAGTAATACATCTGTTTGCATTTTATTTTATTTTATTTTTTTAATTTTTTAAATTATTTGCCGCAGGGGTACAGGTCTGTGAATCATCAGGCTTACACCTTTCGCAGCACTCACCATAGCACAAACCCTCCCCAATGTCCACAACCCAGCCACCCTATCCCTACCCTCCCACCCCCCCAGTAACCCTCAGTTTGTTTTGTGAGATCAGGAGTCTCTTACGGTTTGTCCCCTTCCCGATCCCATCTTGTTTCATAGATTTGCATTTTAAAGGAAACGCGTTCTTCCCTCTCCAGGGAGAATGCCTTTGGGACCAATGGGAATGGAAGGGACGATTTATTCAGCCTATCTCAGAGTCTCCTTGAGCTCATTCGCGTGTCTCAGGTGTGTATTTCCAACACAACTTCTCCCGGTTCCTTTGTTTATTGCCATTGTTACTATTCCCCATCAGCCCACAGGGTCTTTCTCTCTTCACTTCGAAGGGCCTATGCAACTCCTTCATGCCCCCGAGCCATTCTTCCCTTCCCTTCCTCCTCCCCAATGGCTGCTTCACCAGAAATACACACTTGTCTTCTCTGCTGGCCAGATGACGTCTGTCTAGGTCCTGCAAGCAACATTTCTTGCTGGTGTGTGTGCATGTCTGTGTGCGTGCGTGCGCGTGTGAAGAGTGCTGCTGGTGTGGAATCAGGGTGGGGTTCATGACCCTGACGTATGTGTGGCACTGATGGGGACGTGCGAACGTCATCCACAGGTGTGCCCATACGAGAAAAGCAGACAGGACTGGGTTAATACCGGTTTGCAGAGGGCCCATTTCCCCAGCAACGACTACAACCCTATCCAACAATGCTCCATATTTTGAACTCGATGCACGCTATTCTGATTGGCCAGGTGCCCAACCATTGTCTCCTAAATACTGTAAAGACCTTCAAGGTTTGGTTATTTCTCCTAAGCCAGATCTTCTCCAAAGAAGGGTAGGGAGATGGCCTCCCCCCCCGCCCCCCGTGACCATCCACGCCGTCGCTCGCTACGATGGGGTTTTTCATGATCACCATGTCCTCCTCCTCCTCCACCGGCCCATATTTCTCCCCATCGTCTGGCACTCCTTACGGGCTGCCTGGTCATTCTACTTGTCTCCGTATTCTAAATCATCACTTTCCATATCTTTTTTCTTTCAAGATTTCATTTGTTTGTTTGAGGACGAGAGAGCGCATGCATGAGCACGAGCAGGGGGAGGGGCAGAGGGAGAGGGAGAAGCAGACTCCATGCTGAGTGGGGAGCCCGAAGCAGGATCCCCAGACCACAACCTGAGCTGAAGTCAGATGCTCAACCGACCGGGCCACCCAGGCGCCCCTCGTATCTTTAGAACTGGATCACAAGTCCTTTACGCTCAGGATGATCATTTATGCTTATTTGTACTTTCCACTGGCCTAGCGTGAATGCCGCACGAAATGCTCAGTGAACAGGGGTTGGGTGAGTGAATTCATTAATGAGAACGTTATCATAGGCTGTGAGGGTCTTACTAAGCCAGTTCTCTCTGGGAGGTTTCTGACGGCACCGTATTCCAATTAAGAAAATGTGCGGACGGACAATAGGATCAGAAATGCATTTTAATGGTCTGAAAACCATGTCAGATTGTTCGGGCCTCCTTTTCCCATGGAAGCCGCTATCGTCCGTGCCCAGGAGCACACGAAAGGGGAACGGATGAGGGAGTGAGCGTGTCCTATTGAGTCTAAGGCCTCTCTGTGAGCCAAGTCTCTCTCAGGTGACGCTCACGGCCTGTGTGGTAGGAGAGAAAGAGTGTCTGTGAGGAAGAGCGGGCCGAGAAGGGAAGGCCTGAGGTTCTCAAACTGCACGCGAGGACTCGTCCCTCGGTGTAGACGGGAGAAGCGAGAGTTGTGAGAATAGAGGCCTCGGAGTCGGCAACCTGGGGCTCTCCTCGTCCCCCCGCCAGGCTCACGAACTCTGTTGAGAAGAAGCATCATGCTCCCTGGTGGGTCAACGTGGCGCGTGGGAATTTAGAAAGGCTTTAGAGGCGGCCCCCGGAAGCTTCTCTGGAAGGTGGGATTTCAACCAGCTTGCGCGGAGAGGGCTCAGAGGCTTTACTGTCATGTGGAGACGTGGCTTCAGGCCTCCCATAAACTTTGAAATATGAACACCCGGGCGCCTGGGTGGCTCAGTGGGTTAAAGCCTCTGCCTTCGGCTCAGGTCATGATCTCAGGGTCCTGGGATCGAGGCCCGAGTTGGGCTCCCTGCTCAGCGGGGAGCCTGCTTCCCCCTCTCCCTCTGCCTGCCTCTCTGCCTACTTGTGATCTGATCTCTCTCTCTGTGTCAAATAAATAAATAAATAAAATCTTAAAGAAAAATGAAATATGAACACTCATCAGAGCTGCCAAGATTAAGAGCGTGGTGGCAGCCTTGGGCTTCTGAATCACCTGCCAGGTGACAGAGGCTGATGTGGGAAAGGACGAGCCTTAAGGAGACCTACCCGAAGGCAGCACAAACTGCTCTTTTTGAAGCTGGACTCTTCTCTGGCCCAAGAGGGCGTAGTAGGTGCTGACGCCGAGCAAGAGAAGGCAGTCATAGCTCCCCAAGAACATTCGAATCCCAAAGCCAAGTTTGATCGCCGAGTTCCCTTTCCCACCGTGACAAATTTTTACTATAAATACCATCTTTCCTGATTGCGACCTAGAGTGTTACTTTTATGCTGCCTTTCAGCCATCTGAAGCAATCTCAGGAGACGCGGGCCACTTCCCAAACACGGGGCTTCCACTGATCACACGGGCCACAGCACAAGGGGGAGCGCCCCCCACCGCCGGTCTGGGTTCAAATCCCGAGCCCTCTAGCTAGTGGCGTGGGACTCGGGCAAAGTCCTTGATCCTACTGTGCCTGGGTCGGCTCGTCTGTAAAATACAGCGAAAATGCTACTGCTCTCCTAGGGACACCAGGAGAATTAAACACCTTCATGTCTGAAAAGCGCGGAGAGCAAAGCTTGGCTTAGAATCAAGTCCGTTCGGGACTTTGAAACGGACGCTTCATGTGAAATCTGATCCTCCTTTTAACCACAATTCGCTAAAGGTGGATTATGTAAGAAGTGGGTCTCTCCTACCCAAAACGAACACGATGTGCAGATGCTGTGCCCATGTTGAACAAACGCCCCGCCACAAACAAGATCAATTTTGGAAATGCAGACATACGTCAAAAATACACTTGGGCGTTACGGAGGCAGCATCCTTGTGCCTGAAACGGCTCCGAGCCTCAACACTTACTCGATGTATTTGAGGGAGATTTTCTGTGTTTGCTTGGTGGTCACGGTTGCGATGTACATTTGCAAAGCGGCCAGCCGCAGGGCTATGTCATATTTCAGCTCCGGCCCGAAGCGCTCCTGCACCACGTCGTTACAGCTCTGCAAGACAGACCAGCAGAGGGCGCCACGGGTCAAAGAATGGGCCAAGGCGCGCCGCCTCGGGGACAGGCGACGGGCACTTCCCCAAGGAAATGTGCCAACATTTCCCCCAGGCCCCTTGGGACCCAGTCTGAATTTGCACGCGCACGCACACTGAGACCACACGAAACACGGAACATTCACCGGCAAGTGAGCTGCTATTTAACTATTGAGCTTTTTGTAACAATAAATCGGAATTTAGGTCGATCTCCAAACACAGGGACTGCAATAGAACATGCAAAGCCACAGACAGCACCCCGTGGCTTCTGCTGAGGTTGGAATCTGGGGTTCGAATCCTATCCCTCCACGACAGAGGGGCGGGGACTTGGGCGAGCTCCTTAGATGTTCTGTGCCTCAGTTTCCCCTTTTGTAAATTGGGGACAATACTGCTCCCCACTTACAGGGTTATGGTGAGGATTAAAGGAGGGAAAAACGTAAAGCCCTTAGGGCTCTACCTGGTATATTTTAAGTGTTTGGAGGCATGCACAGCTGTCATCTTTAACTTCCTCTTCGCTGCGTAGAGCAGCTTTGGGGAGTCGGAGTTAGCAAGGCCACGGACAGCAGCAGCTCTGCACTCACACACCCCTTCCCCTCCGGAATCCTGGCCTTGCCAATGCCCCCCTGCGCAGGTAACTTCAGCCACTTCACTCTCACAGCCTCGGTTTACTCATCTGCACAATGGGGATTCGTGCTAACGACCTCACGGGGGGTGGTGTGAAGACTGCAGGAGCTACACATCAGGACAGTGCAGGGGTGCGCTCGGTGAAGGGTTACTACGGAAATCTTTGGTTCGTTCCAGCGGTGACTGCCCTGGCTGGGACTCTGTGGGCCTCAGTTTGCTCCTCTGTAAGAGGGAAATGCCTCCATCACAGGGTGATGAGCATCACACTGAAAAGCGGCTGAGAAACGTGCCAAGTCCTTTTTTTAAAAATTATTTTATTTATATATTTGAGAGAGAGCCCATGCAGGGGGAGTGGCAGGCAGAGGGAGAGGAGAGGGAGAAGCAGGTTCCCCGCTGAACAAGGAGCCCGATGCAGAGCGTGATCCCAGGACGCCTGGGATCACGACCCGAGCTGAAGGCAGTGGCCTAACCGACTGGGTCACCCAGGCGCCCCGAAACGTGCCAAGTCCTCTGTGAGCACAGTGACTGGCTTTCTAGTGGCGTGCTCACTCATTAGGAGCAGGGCACAGGGCTGCACACCGCCGGGAAGCATGGTAATGCTTCATTATATCCTGCCTATGTGTGTGCACGCAGTTCTGCTCTGGAAAACGAGGCTTTTGGACTAGAAAATATGATAGCTAGGCTATGAAGCCTCGGTCTTCCTTGTTTGCCTTGTTCCAAGATTTCAAGTGCAAAACTGTCTCAGAATCTGTTTGGCTCTTTTCCAAGAAAAGTACATTCATGACCCCTTCCTATATTGACTTGACTCAGTAGGAACACGTACCGCTGTACGGTTTCTGCACAAAATATTTACCCTTCAAGTACTTACCCATGCCCTAGTGGGGCCGTACAATGCATGCTCTGTCCCCATGGTCCAGGCTCGTGCCTCTCGGCTTACCCCTTCACCCCTAAGAGGAAAGTCCCATTCTATCCCTGCCTCCATCCTTCATACGGTCTTCTACCTTTGCTTCTCCTTCACATCTCACACCTGTCTGACAGCAAGCACTCCTTGCTGGAAGCAGGTCTGATGGGGGCGGTCTGAGTGAGGGCAGCCTCTGAGGGCCATTCTGGGCTGCCATTTTGTTTTCGTTTTGGGTTTCAGTTACTTCCAAGGGCCTAGGGGTGTCCATCAAGGGGCACCATGGGGTGGAGCATCACCTTATAGTCTTGTGAAGGGCGACTGGGAGGAAGACACGGGGCACAGTGCCAGGCCATCATGAGCCCTTGATGCTTGTTGGTAAATCATTTTAATCACTGACTTTCATTTAGGGCTGCTGTTGCAGGTCACGTGTGCACCAGGATTTTAGCACAGGATTTAGAGACAGAAGCTTTGATCCTAGGCGCTGTCAACTACTAATCGAAGGACCTCGAACGTGGCATTTCATCTCTCAAGTCTGTTTTCTTACCTGGAAAGTGGGCTAACTCTCAAGGTTGCTGGCACATCTCTTAAGGATGTTGGAGAAATTGGAATGTGTTTTATCAGGGTGAGTCACCGCCATTACTTTTCCAAAGAGTTGTGACTGGGGCTGTTGTTTCCCATCCCTTTCGCACCCTGTGTTTAACCAGACTTCTGGGTGAGGTTTTTGTCAAGGTGATTAGTCACTTAATTACATTATATAATGAGTTCAGACGGATCTTGGAGAATCAGTGTGAAGTCTGACATGTATATTGTGTGGGACAGATCATGCTTTTATTAGTCATAACTACAGGACTTAAAATACAGTTCCCACAAGCAAATGGTGGTCATGGTTCTGCTCAACAGAGGTCCTCACAGACTCTACTTTAGGCCTAAAAAGTTCATCGACCATGGGCACATTAGACATTAAAAAGGAAACCAATGCTGCGCCAAGGGTTTTGAAACATTTCCTAGCCTGTTAGGTGTTGTCCTGTTTACGAATTGCTGTAATAATCGTTTTCTTCCAAGATAGCGGACAGGTAATTATGAATTATAACTGTCTGAAGGGTTAGGGCTTTCTGTTGCTATATATGCTAAAATCTCTAAATTACGTCATGGCCCATCAGTGAGCCGGAGGTTAGCGGATCATACCTCTATCCTCATCGTCACGGTTCAAGTAGAGTCAACAGCTGTTGTCCTCGATGGGAACCCACAAAGCCGAACGGAGTTCGGTCTCTGTCATATGATCTATATCCCTTTTGCTTACTCTTCTGTTCTCTAGGCTAATTTTACTGCGTCTTTTTAGTGCCTTAGAATCGACCTAGTCACCCAGCGCCAATTGCAGACCCACTGACTTCTATTAGGTAAGTTATTTTAGCCACACCTCCCATGCTGTGATACAGGGGCTGATGCCAGGAAATTCTCATTTCCTACTCTCGGTGGAGGACATAGGAGATGATGGTAGCTTAATTTCGCTCCACCACCTGTGGCTTCCCACCTCCTTCCCTCCCTCCACTGGCTACTCCTTGAGGAGGTGTCTGGCTGGTCCACCAGCCATGCAACAGTCAAGGTGGGAAAGCAGAAATGTCATCCATGATTTTTCAAGTCCCCAGGGAAGGCTGCCGAGCAGGTTTTCCACTTCTCATCATGGTCCCACAGGTGTAAAAAGTCTGTCTTTTGAGTAAGGAAGATCTCCATGTACTGCATCCGATTTGAATAAACACGCCTTAAACAGAATCATGCTCAGCAGTACTCCTGGTCTACCTAAGAGGTCGGCCCTCCGCAGGGGAAACACAAGCACATTCCTCTTTTGTAAATGCAATGGGCGTTTTTGAATGGGACGTTTAAAACAGGAGCAGAGTGCAATAGTTTGGAAGTGTCCACTTGTGAATGGGAGGAGTACGTATCATAGAGAATGACAAGTGAATACATCTGTCTGCACCAGTGTGCTGACTGGCACCTGTAACTCCTTACAATTATTTTTTTTTAAAGATTTTATTTATTTATTTGACAGAGAGAGAGAGAGAGAGATCACAAAGTAGGCAGAGAGGCAGGCAGAGAGAGAGGAGGAAGCAGGCTCCCTGCCGAGCAGAGAGCCCGATGTGGGCCTCGATCCCAGGACCCTGAGATCATGACCTGAGCCGAAGGCAGAGGCTTTAAACCGCTGAGCCACCCAGGCGCCCTCCTTACAATTAATAAGATAGAAAAACCTAGCATATTCTCCGAGCTGCTTTGGCAAAGCCCAGGGTTGGGTCTTAGCAGGAATGGGGGTGGGGGGAGGACGAGGCAGCCACATCTGGGTTATTCGGCCTGCCGGAGAACAGAACACAGAGTTGAGGGGTCCAGGTGACCAAAGCGGAACATTTAAAAAACCCAGGTCATGACAGTTTCACTGTTCTGGATCAATAAACGCCGTCAGGTGCACTGCACGTTTCCTGAAGAACAGGGCACGCTGAACTGGACTTGCCTTTTGCAAATGACTCCGAGTTATCTTCAGGAACATTGACCATCCTACTGAGCTGAAGTACCACAGTCGCTTCCAAAGACCACGGAGGTGGGGAATGTTTAAGCGGGCCTTGCCCTTGGTGCCCCATCTGCTGGAATGTTCTAGTACACATTCTGCTCTTTTTTTTTCCCCTCCTTCGACTTAATTTCTGTTCTCCAGGGCTTATTGCCACTTTAATTTATGTCTCTCTGCCATCTTCTACTGCTTTTCTTTATCCACTCAACTTTTTAAAGACCACCAAAGTTTTGAAATAAACGAGAAAATACTGAGAATAGGAAAACAAAAACCAGTGCATTAACTACCTAGAATGAACAAAGGTTTCCTTTTTATAATTTTCTTTTCCCAACTTGTTTGTTTCTTATTTCTTACAGCTCCAGAAATCTTTGCCTTATATAGGTATGTCCAGCCAAAGGGAGCACATCTTTGGTGGGTTTTTTTTTGCCTGTTTTGGCGCCTTTTTTTTTTTTTTTTTTTTTTTTTTGCCAGGGGAGGTTACATTTAGGTTTCCAATCTCTTTGAGTAGATCTAATGTGGGATGTTTAAACTTCAGGTAAACGGGATCTTACTGTTTAATGTGATTACACCGGGAATTTAAGTGAGAGTAATGGGAAGCAGTTATGGAAAAATACAGGAATAGCTCCTAAATGTCAAATGAGTAAATTCCCTCTGGGGCAAACTAGCAAAGATCTTCATCTCTTGAAGGCTTGTTTTTTGAGAACTGTAACCCAGAATTGGAGATAGTCTGCAAAAGATACTATTTTTTGAAGTCTTACGGCCTTGAAATTAATTATTCCACTATAAGGCATATCACATTTCCAAACAATTGAGAAACCAAATAAATGAATGAATAAATGAGTAAATAAAGAAGGGAATGAAAATCTTTTTTTATATTAGAATGCCAATTAATAAATGAAGAAGAAATAATGGAATTAGGAAAATCATCATTTTGAACCATTGCAGTAATGATGGATTCGGGCAAGAACCATCGGTGAATACTAAAACCAGTGAGTGAAAGGGTATTAAGAGAGTTGTAAGTGCCTCTCCACAAATTACTTATTAGTTATAAAAAAAATAATAACTTCTCAATGGATACATTTGGAGAACATCGCCATAACCAAGAGTCAAAAAAGTTAACCTCGTCATTACGGGGACAAATGGACATCACATCCCTCCCCAATGCGGTGCACTATGGATAACATCACAGAAACCCAAACTGAGAGGTTGCTACAAAATAAGTGACCCGTACTCCTCAAAGCTGTTAAGGTGTTGGGAGTCACAGAAAGACAGGAATATTCTGGACTTAAGGAGACTGAAGTGACAGGACCACTAGATACAAAAATGGCATCCTGGCATGGATTCTGTTATAGAAGAAAATGGGTTTCTAGAAGAAAAAGGCCATTTGGGGACAGTAGGCAAAATCTGGATATAGACTGTACACCAGGATGGAAATGCATCTGTTAAATTTTCTTATTTTGTTAATTGTGCCATGATTATATAAGAAAAGGTCCTTGTTACTAGGAAATACACACGGAAGTAACTGGGGTAAATGACATTCACGTGGTTTAGAAAAATAAAAAGTGTGTGTATGTGCACGCAGGCATCGCAAGGGGGAACATGTTCTCACCAAAGATAAAGTAAATATGGTAAAATGTGAACAGCTGGTGAATCTGGGTGAAAATTATCGAAGAATTCTTTTACTACTCTTGCAACTTTCTCCTAAGTATGAAATGATTTCAAAATCAAGAGGGAAGATTGAAAAAGCACCATGGAATCATTTCACAATGCACAGAGCATGGGGTGGGGGACAAAGAGAAAGATCCCAAATGACAGAATTTAGGGGCAAAAGCCTGCATTTAATTTATTCCCCAATAGTAATATAAAACGTACTCAAATTCTCACATACCTGAACATAGAGATACTCGAAAGCAACTGGATCTCTCCTTAAAAGGTCAATTGGATCCTTTGGGACGAAGCTAATTCGGAAAAGACACCTCATCTTATGGGAGCTGGGTCGCTGTGTCACCTAGAAGATCAGACCGAACACAAGACTCCTTTAATGCCAGCAGAGGGACACAGAAGCAAAGGCAGCTTTGTCTCAACACCAAGGAAGAGCGGTCAAAGTTCTTTTATGATGTCTCCTAGATACTCACTCCCTGAAAACCACACATACCCTATGTTGAGCTCCCCAGAAGCCGACCCTGAGATGAGGGACCTACTGAGGAACTGCCCCTGGGAGAGGCCGGTGACGGAGTGGGGGGAGCAGGCCAGGCAGGAGAGGAGCCAATCAAGGGCAGAGTACACAGCAGTGGGTAGCTACAGCCTGACCCACAGAGGACTCAGGAGAATCGCCTCCACCACAGAGCCACCGGGACCTAAGCCAAAGGACCACAGATCAGCCATTGGTTTCAGGCTGTCCCGGGGGGGGGTGTGAATTTCCAGGTGTGGAAAGGATGGGCGACCGCAGTCTAGGGGCAGTCCTCTGAAGAAGATCCGAAGATGCTGGTGCTGGAAGTGAGAGCGCACCAAAACTAGGGTGGGGGTGGGGGGTCGAAAAGGGGATCCGGAGGGAGACCACAGAGACTGTGATTACTGTATGACACGGCTGTGGGTTTTTTCTCAATGAGACTCCAGACTGACTGCAGCAGGGAAAGCAGGACCGTGTCAACCTTGGGTAACAATGCATTGCAAAGTCAGAAGACAAAAGTTTTGGCCTAAGCACTAAATTTGGAGTCTACAAGTTTCCAAACTACCCCAAACTTTCCATAACCGGACATTGTTCAAGTTGTTCAAGGGAGCTTAGAATACACCACAGGCTCTTTAGGGCTAAGGACCATGGATTGTTTGGTTTTCCTCTTTTACAGCACAGCATATGCCAACTACTAGGTGTTAAGTTTCTTAATTCCTTTTGCAACTGAAGGGAATCAGCCAATGTAATAGTAGGTGCTTCATAAACAGCCGAACGAATACAAGACACTGGACTCCAAGGAAGAAGGTAAAAGCTCTTCGATTTCCCTTAAAGAGGTCAGCACGATGCACCTGAACCATGCACCACGAACCAACAGTTGCTCTACTTGTAGTTTCATGTACTCGTGTGTGCTTTTCTATGTATCTGTACGTAGCTTCATGGCCTTGTAACTCCTTCGTTACAGAGGACAAATCTGGCAAAATAAAAATGTTCGTGAACGGCAATTGAAAATTCAAAATAAAAATAGCAATAGCTTTACTGAACACCACGTTGTGTATGCACGCACGCATTCTTCCAGTCTCCATCGTTAATTTTGTCGAGTTGAAGAATTTCAATGGGAAAACACCCCTTTTAAAGGTATAAGGCATGCTGGGAAGTAGTAACACTGACCCAACTTTTTGGCTGGGGGCGGGATTACAGAGCTGAGTGAACTCACCAGCCCATGGACTGGGGCTGCTCATCACCAGCTGAAGGTCAAGCAAACCAGGAAGAAGAAAATGTGGGAACTCTAAGAGACCCGAAGCGATGCTCAAGCCTGCTGTGGGGTTGTACAGTGAGATTATAGGGTATTTTGTCAGGTCTGGGCTGAGGTTAGAAAGTTGGGTATCATTTCATTACTGGTTAGAATCTATCTTTCCCGAATTTTCCACGAGCAATCTTGAGTCTACTTTTGTCACTAGGAGGCAATGCTAGTTTTGAGAAATCACGTAATGCAAATAATGTGCTTTAGACTTATTAGAAAATGCAGTCCCTAAAAAGAACAATCCCTAAAACAAACAAGAAACCAATTTCCTGGAAACTTACAGTCGTATGTAAATAGACAATAGTATTTTCTATGTAAAGTTTAGTTATAAACTGCCAGAAATTCAGAGCTGTTGAAAAGTTCTTTTGAGGGTTCTCACCAAAATTGAGTGTGTTTAAGTGATTTTTGTTATTGGACACATTTCTTATATTTACTCTCCCTTTCTGCCATGCCTATAAAATTTTGGGGATCAAGCCTTTCGTATGTAATGATTTTCAGAGGCATATAGCTGGTTTGTCTCAGGATATTTAAATCAACCAATTTTCTTTCTAGAGAGCATACATGAAGTTTTAACACTTTGCCCTTAGTTCTGGCTAAACACGAAAAAAAGCCTCTTTTAGAAAGATAAGGGCAGAATCAGGGTTAGGGGATTTTTGCTTCCTTTTAACATTCTAATGGAAATTTAATAATCAGAAATCAATCTGGAACGAGAAATTATGTATACCTAGCACCAAGAGAGACTCTGAAAGAATCTCTGTCCATCGCAGTAGGTAGAAATTCAGAGGGGTAGTCTAACCGCAAATATCAGAAAGTTGAGGGAGGTTTCATTCGACTCCTAGCGACTGGCTGAGGGCCCATAGGCCCTTGACATTTACTGCTACCAGCTGAAGGCTGCTCACTGTAAACACGTGTGGCCATCGGCCAGCACCGGACCACCCTGCACGCCAGGGAGCGACTGCAGCCCACCGCCGCCACCAAGGGACAAATGCCCCCGTGCCCAGCCCCTTAGGTGGGTTACCTCTGCAGCACGTTCTCCACTGGCTGGCAGGGGTCTCCAGGAGGACTGAGCTCCAGCTGCCCATAGCGGAACCTGGCTCGTTACCCCACTCTCCAGGGGCATCCCCATTTTTCCCATTTCCCTTCCTCTGCCTCTCCTAGTGTTTCCTGATATCGCCTCCCAGTAAACCAAGTGTCCCCAAACCCTTGTCTTAAGTTCGGGGTCTGGAGCAACTCTGAGCCAAACAGTGGCCTTTCGTATGGGGGAATTCGGATTATCAGGGCTTGTTCCCCTAGAACAAAGTGTAAGAGAAGACCTCTGTTTTCCTCTGTTTCCAAGGGAGTTTTGGCACAGGTTAAAATAATGAACGACATGTGATTTCAAGCATCTATAGGTTGATTTAAACCTCGTAAAGATTTGTCCAGTGGAGGGAGAGGGCCCTAAATGAACACCAGCGGGAGCTTTGTAACTAGTTCCCTGAACTGCGTTGGACCGAATCAAGAGGTTTAGGGATACCGTGGGAGCAAACTTGCGGGACACCAGCCTCTAATTATGCAATTCCAGTTATGCAGGGAGCACTTTAGAGTGACGTCTATCCGGGGCACCTCGACTCCTTGCCTTTCCTCCTGGCCTCTCTGCATGTCCCCCTCCCTCCCGGAAGTCCCCTTATCACTGAGCTCTCCCGCAGAAGAGGGGCTTGTTGAAACCCCTCATACTTCCAGCAAACACTCTGCTTGTGTCGAATCAGAAGAGAAGTCAGGGTGCCACACTGAATTCAGCAGCCAAGCAGCCTGCTTGTCTCCCAACAGAACAGATGGGGGTGGCGTTTTGGTAAGCGGGAACTGGGACGCATTGGTGGATCACATATTTACAGTGGGCAGCCCTGGGGCAGGGATTTCAAGCTTCCACAAATAGTCGCCAGTATGCACCCAGAACTGAAGACGATGAACTATGGTGTTGGCTTCATTTAAGTAATCTCAGGAGCTGTTTTCTTTTTAACAGTGTCAAGAGATCAATGGTCAAAACAGGTGAACAAGTCATTTCCCGTAACATAAACTATGATCTATGGAGGCACATTCCCAGTGAGTAGCTGCTGAGTCTTTGATAATTCCACATGCGACACTGACTGACAGTCTATGTGAAATTGACAAAAAAGGGAAACGTTACCTTGAGATGTAAAACCCATTATGAATGCCAGAGCTTTCGTTAGTAGAGATAACCGGGGCTGCGGTGAGCACATTCAAAGGATTTGAGAGGACAGGGGAGTTCTGGGCCCGGGCAGCCTCTGCTCTCACCTGCGGGTGTAATTTCTGCTCTCACCTGGGGGGTGTAATTTCACACACCTGAGTTAGAGTCTCCTGTTCATGAAGCAAGAGCAGCTTGGTTCCGGCCCCTTCCGTCCTCTGCTCCAGCATGAGGGAGAAGTGTTCGATGCCTTTGATGGAAAGCTTCTCTTGAAGAGTCAGGATGACATCCTTACAGAGGAGACACGGACAAGATGCCATCAGAATCGGCAGAGCTTTCTTGCAGAGTTTACCGGGACAGAAAAGTGTCGCACGAATGGGCTTCAGGTCTTTACATCGTATACCTTTGCTTCATTCTGAAGCTTGATACTCCTCTTCCTGACCTCGCCCACCACCCCAAATCACTACAGAGCTCAGAAACAGGGAGGCAACAAGTTGACTAGCTGGAGGAGGCGCTTACTTGACCAACAGGTGGTGGAGGGGAGATGGTTCAGGTCCCCTTGCTTCCAAATGGGGTGGCAATTAAACCACTTCATAAAGTGGTCTACCCTCGGGGGGCAAAACACCCCCTGCATGCCAAATCCAGCCCACCACCTGTTTGTGTAAATAAAGTTTTATTGAAACACAGTCACGCTCATCTGTTTCTGTATTGTCTATGGCTGCTCTTGCCCCTTGCATTGGCAACAGAGACCGTGTGGTCTGTGAAGCCTAAGATATTTGCTATCTGGTCCTGTACAGAGAAAGTTTGCTGACCCCTAGATTATACTTCTGGATTTTTGGTTTTGCTTTTTTTTTGTTTGTTTGTTTGTTAAGGAGAGAGCACAAGCTGGGGAGGGGGCGAGGGGAGGGGCAGAAGGAGAGAGAATCTTAAGCAGCCTTCACACTCACCCCCCGACAGGGGGTTCGATCCCACGACCCTGAGATCATGACCTGAGCCAAAATCAAGAGTTGGATGTGGGGCACCGGGGTAGCTCAGTCGGTTAAGCATCTGCCTTCATCTCAGGTCATGATCCTAGGGTCCTGGAATCAAGCCCCATGTTGGGCTCCCTGCTTGGTGGGGAGCCTGCTTCTCCCTCTCCTTCTGAGGCTCCCCCTGCTTGTGCTCTCTCTCTGTTCCTCGCTGTCACAAATAAATAAATAAGTAAAATCTTAAAAAAAAAAAGAAAAAGAAAAGAGTTGGATGCTTAGCTCACTGAACCACCCAGGCGGCCATAGTCTCTCCTTCCGCTAAGGGCATGTGGTAGTGGTCAGGATGTGGGCTCTACTCCCAGCTCGAGTTCATGTTAACTGTGCAGCTTAAGGCAAATTATTTAACTTCTAAGTGTCTTCATGTCCTTATCTATAAACTTGTTATTCTACTAATACCTGCCTCGGAATCGATATAAGGACTAAATGAATTCACACATAGAACACATTTATTGTAGTGCTATTTGACATGGAGTTAGGGCACTATAACAATACACACATACTTGCTTTTACTTAAATCCCTGGGGAAAGTAGAAGGAGCAAGCTTTGTTAGCAATCCTTCATAGGATTAAACATTTATGATGAGATAGGTATTCTATACATGAGCATGTGTTTACTGCAGTGCAAAACAGATGTCTTTGAAAATGAAAAAAAAAACCCATATTTTTTCACGTACGTGAAAACTCGTAAATGATCTCTCTTCAAGATGATTTATACTCAGATGCTAAAAATCTGAGCAGTTTTTCCAGCCTGGGGCAATTCTACTTCACAGCAATTGGCAATTTCTGGAGACCTGAGTGGTGGTCCAAGGGGATCGGGGCTGCTATTGACATGGAGGGATACACAGGCCAGGCCCCACAATAAAGAATCACCTGGTCCAAAGTGCCAACAATGTCAAGATAGGAAAACCCTGCAATACATACAGGGTTGTTTTTTTTTTTTAACTGATCTTTTTGAAATTTTGTTTCTTCCCCGTAGACCTTTCTCAATTTCTTCAGGCCCCTTTAACGGTTGTTTTGCTGTTGTTTCTTTTTTGTTATTAAGTAAACGCCACCCCCAGCACAGGGCTTGAACTCACAACTCCGAGATCAAGAGCGGCATGCCCTACCGACTGAGCCAGCCGGGTGCCCTTCTCCAGGCCCCGTTAAAACAAAGATCCCCCTGCCCACTCACCACCGCAGACATCATTCAACAGAAACGCCGTGACTATATATTGAGTTTCATAAAAAGATTCTCTGTGTCATAAGTTTTGTTCAAGGCCCAGAAAAGAACAAACAAAACCAGCCTCTGTGTGGCAACACATACTCTATCAAAGAGTCTCCTGAAACACCAGGGAGGACACCGGAAAATCGATAGCAATAGTTTTTCCTCGCCATGATTCTGTAGCAAGAATTTTGGCAATTTTTATTAAACGGTGTCGTATCCCTTTCATAACTCTACTGCTTCTATTTTACACCTCCCGACCAATGTCTGCAGCGACAGTAAAGCTGTTAGGTACGAGCAAAGAGAGCTTGAACTTGCTATTCCCTGTCTTCTCCGTGCCATCCACCGCCCTCAGGGAAATCAAACTCCCTCTAGTGTGGGCTCCTAAGATAAAGGTCAGAGGGAATTAACAACAGGGCTCTCTTTGAAATTTAGAGATATTTCTATAAAGGAATGCATTCAAGTCTTGACCTCTATCTTCAGATGGGGCAGGGGGTCTGAGAGCAAGGAGATTTCCTGACCGTGTGGTATCATAGAGCAAGCCGTGGTGGCAGGGGGAGTTCTGATAATGCGGGCCTATGGGTTACCTTGGGGCTCTGCAAAAACGATGGCCTGGCCCGAACATCTGATCTGGCCATGCCCACTCATGTACATATTGTCTGGGTAGGAAAGGAGTCGTCTTGCCCAAAAAAACATTGGCCTCTTTGCTCCTGGCTCTTCAGAGGTAAACTGTAAGACCCTGGAGGGGAGTGCCAGGCGGGAGTGTCTGTCCACCTGGAGCCAGAGAGATAGCCGAGAGCGTCCACCAACAACGTGAGGACCTCGGACCAAGCGATCGCAGCGCGACCTCTGGAGAAGCGGAATACTAGAGTCAGTGCCACGGGGGCTCGGCTTGTCTACGTGGCCAACCTCTGACAAAAACTCTGAACACCGAGGCTCAGATGAGCCTCCCCAGTTGGCAGTCCCGCACCCCCTGTCGTCACGTGTGATTGCTGGGAGAACAAGCATGGTCCCAAGGACTCTATGGGGAGAAGATGTTGGGAAATTGTAACCTGGGAAACTCTCCTGCCCTTTGCACCTTTGTCCACTGGCGATTTTAACCTGGATCCTCTTGCTGTGATAAACTGTAACTGTGAGGGCGCCCGGGCGGCTCAGTTGGTTAAGCGTTGGCCTTCGGCTCAGATCATGATCCCTGGGTCCTGGGATCGAGTCCCGCATCAGTGGGGGTGGTGTCCCTGTTCAGCGGGGAGTCTACTCCTCCCTCTCATTCTGTGATCTCTTGCTTTCACTCATAAACAAACAAACAAGTAAATAAATAAAATCTTTTTAAAAAACCCTGTAAGGGCGCCTGGGTGGCTCAGTGGGTTAAAGCCGCTGCCTTCGGCTCAGGTCATGATCCCAGGGTCCTGGGATCGAGGCCCACATCGGGCTCTCTGCTCAGCAGGGAGCCTGCTTTCTCCTCTCTCCTTTCTCTCTGCCTGCCTCTCTGCCTACTTGTAATCTCTCTCTCTCTGTGTGTCAAATGAATAAATAAATAAATAAAAAAAACAAACCCTGTAACTGTGCTTAACAATTTGCCGAGTTCTTCAAATGAATTATGTAGCCAGAAGGTGGACTCGAGGACTTCCTGAGCCCACCATCTGTGGCTGGTTTGCTGACACAACAGAACGGAGTAGTTTTGAGGGGGATCAAATAGGCCACAGAGCTGCAAATACTTAATCTTCCAGAAGTCTGCCCACCTCTAGGCTAGCAGATCAATAATAAGGGTAACACCTTGCCATCCACGGATTTTGAGTAGGAATAAAAGAAAAGGACTTTGTCACTCACCCCCATTTAAAGTGAGCGGTCTTGCACGAAGTTGATGGGTCAACGTGGAAGGATTTAAGGATGGCTTATATGCTCCATCATCAATCTAAAATACTGTCTCCTCTATCTCCTGCTACATCAGCACCTAGTTAAAGCACTTCCAAATAGGCTGCTTGTTGGTATCACGGCAGTAAGGGAACTGGCCTTTGCGGAAATGTTCCACTCGTACGGTCTATGCTGACTAATTTACAAAACCGAGAACGAGGGGTTGACTATTGACAGACTTTTTAACACAGACTTGATATTCTCTTGGTACATTATTATATAGATCATCACTAGGGACTTTTTTTTAAAACCTCCATAAAATCTCTTTTATTGTGCCATTTGAAGAAAGCCTATTTTAGGCTGCTGGAGCATTAGGGAGCAATCAATTTCTGCACACACTTTTGTCCAATAAAAAATAGAATATGCACTTTTTTTCCCCAGGAAGGAAGCACAGGGGGAAGAACCCATCTGCTTTGTTATAATACCCATTTCGTACAAGTCACCTGCGGCTCCACAATAATAGGTGGCTGTGTGACTCTTCCTTTTTACCCCTCTCCTAAGAAGCATGCCTCATTTCTTTCTTTTTAGGCACCAGTTCCATGAAATTGGTTACAGCAATTAAAAGTAAATGTTATCTTTATATCATCCTACTCCTTGTTTTTGCTAGATACCAAAGGAGCAGATATTCAATTAACAGCTAGCATCTTAATCTTCTTGGGGGCTGACATGGCTAAGAAATTTTAGGCAGGGTGCCAAGTCTTCTTGGGGATCATCACACTTTTTTAATTAAACTGGAGTTGCATTAAAAATAACTAGCCCTAGTGGTTTGTCACTGAGAGCCTATCATATCATTTTGCAACACACACACACACACACACACACACACACACACACACACACAGCAGAACCTTCTTAGTTTAAGCTTTTTTTTTTCTAGTTTGTTTTTAAGTATTCACACACTACCTTATTTGGAAGCAACCCCCCCCCCACAAAAAAAAGCCCAAGAGAAAAAACTCAGAGAGAAACATAGCCCTGCAAGAAGGCGCGGCCACACCAGGCCACACCTGCCAGTGTCCAGGGGGTCTGCTTACCTTTATGGAGGTGCTGCAGTCAAAGCGAAATGATTTGGTCTGCCCATTTTCCAGATACACTTTCAAAACATTTGGCATAAAAAGAAGTGAATTATCCTTAACAGTTTCCTGTTTAATGACAGCAACAAACAAGAAGGTCAAATGAGCATTCTGCCCTTTGCAGAAGCACCATATATCTGCAATGTATTCTAATCCCAACATGGAAAAAAAAATGGAAACTCTCTAAGGCTAAAGGTGTCCCTCTGGTGATATCTGAGTTCAGTTGTTCATAGCAAAACTCTTCTTTTCCAGCTACAAATAACTCAGTTGATGCAAATAAAAGAACTTTTTCTTTCCCATCTGAAAATAAATCCGATGAATGTTTTTTAAAAGTCAAGGTTTCCCATCGGAAAACCTAATGAAGGAAGTAATTTCTTTGTAATTAAGCTACAGTGCTTAGGACAACACGCCCAGAACTTCAGCAGAGCAGCCTATCTTGAAAAGAACGTGGACCAGCAACAATGATGTTTGATGTGGTGCCTTTGGCACCTGGCAGAGCTCTTGCAAAGTGAGGAACAAGCAAGAACAAGCTTGAAGTACACAGTTGTTTTAGGAAACAATTTTTTAAAAGTAGGCTCCATGCCCAATGTGGGGCTCCAACGCATGACCCCGAGAGATCAAGAGTTGTATGCCCCGCAGACTGGGTCGGGGAAGGTGCACCAATTTTTAACCCATTTAGAAATGTTCCTTAAACTCAAAGGGGACATTTAAGGAATGGGTGAGTGTGTTAAAGATTAGAACACTGAGTCTATAGCAAACATCATAACTCAAAAATAACTCAAGAAGTGATGCTTGGAACATGACCAAAAATTAACAAGAGAAACATATTCCTTTGAATTTTCTCTTTAATTGAAAGTAGGGAGAGATGTCAGGGGAAGAAAGGAGGCTTGTGGGATGAGTTCTGCCAATCCTTTCTCACATGTAGCTGGTCATGGGGTCACAGAAGCCAAGCGGAACTCAGCAGGCATGAAACCCTATGTCCCTTGTTTTACAGATGAAGAAACTGAAGACAAGATGTCCAGAGATTGGCAAATGTCCTACAGATAGTCCATGAGAATTCAGTTCCTAGGTATTTCTGTAAGAGACTCTGTGCCTTTCACTTTCTGCTCTTTTCTCTGAGTTTCCTCTCTCCTTTCCCCTCCTGTGGACTTGACACCTGACTTCATGCTACCCAATTCACAGAGTGGGTTTGACTCCAAGTCCACATGAAGAGACACATGACGACTCAGTAGAGCAAGAGTAGGCTGGACAGGAAGATGGTCCCAAAGGTTGAGAAGCAGACACGTGCCTGAATGTCCCTGCCACACACAGGCCTGGGCGGAGGCAGCGGGGGGCTGCAGGTGATGACTGAACCCCAGAGCTGTCCTCACACACCAGCTGCCTTGAATGAGCCCTATTATACCCAGGATGAAGTAAAACTGCCATAGCAGCTTCTAGAACCATATTCTCTCTAAAGATGTATAAACTGATTGCCCAATCTCACGCTCAGAAGATTGAGAAAAGATGGGCTAAGTTTTGGGTGACCTTCTGTGATACCGTAATTCCTCTGTGACTGGAACCTTCCAGCTTTGTCTTGTGAAATGCTAATGGCTGCTAACTACATCCAGAGGGACAGGGATGCACTGTGGCGAGCAGAACAGCGTGGGGCGAATGGGGCAGAGGAGGTGGGGTGGGAGATGGCGATTAGGAGGACAAGACCACAGCTGAAATGCTCCCAGGGCAGCACAGTGACAGCCCGAGGCCCCTCCCACAAGCGTCACAGACTTGAACAGATTGGCCAGCTGACCCCTGGACTCCAAGCGGGGCAGACACAGGTCAGCGAGTTTTGACAAGGGGACACTTGGACCAGAAGGGCCTCGCTCAGGATGTGCAGGCCCACACCTTCAAATTCAGATCCAGGACCACCCTTGTGGAAGACTTTGTGACCTGTCACGAGCAAGTCGTGGATGAGATTTTGTCCTTGTGAGTTTATTTAAACACTGCCACCCGCAACAACGTAACCTCGACAACAAAAGCTGGTATTTCAGAGGTCCAAAAATGATTAGTGCCTTAGATGACTGCTTTCAAAAAACTAAAAACATGAGGCTAGAATTTCTTGGGGAAAAACATGGAAACTACAGCCTCCTATTGATGTCTGCACTATTCATTTAGAAGATGAATTACGTGCCGGAGCAATCGTGATTTCCATCAAGACCTATGGATGAAGATTCAGGCAGTATTTCTTCCCTTCCACTGGCATACATGACACTTTCCCGGCATCTTAACTTCTTTCCATTTTGATCAGTGAAAAGAAATAGAGATGTTTAATTTTGAATAAGGAAAAACGTAGGGGAAGCCTTTCTCAAAATATATAACGGAAGCATGCTCAGCTGGCACAATGGAAAGAAGCACGTGGAAGGTTCAGAGGCCTATTTCACTCAACATGGGGCAATGCCAGCGATCTCAGATCAATTAACTCCTTTGCAAAGTAGTGAAGTCTCTGACACTGGAAGCGTTCTGAGAAACACTGGACGACTACATATTCTGGATACGATAGAGGGAACCCATCAGGCATCACATGGTCATCTCTCAAGCCCATTGCAATTCTGAGATTCAGCAGCCCCGTGAAATCCAACCACGAATTCTCAATTGACCATTCCAGAGGGGCGACTGGCTGTGCTTTGTGCAAAGCCCCTATTTCAGCCACTCTCTCTGAGTCGCAAGCAGGCAACGGTCAACTCACCGACACTTGGCCATTGATGATGACCTCCTCGGAGAACCGCACTTTGACCGGATTGGACTTTAATCTTGCCTTTTTGGCAGCACTAATAAATGCTGACTTGGGAGACTAGAAAAAAGAAAACATTGGATATGATTATTGGGAACATAGAGCAAACCCTGGATTAGTTTTTTTCTAGCTTTCTCCTCTCGAATATGCAATATTTTTGCTAAAAAGTATGTTTGGTACATGTCCAGTTCGAGGACGAGACACAAATCACGGAGGCAATCAAAACCCTGTCATGCTCATCAAGTAGGAGGTTTGATTTAGTCAGCAGACCAGAACTGCAAACAGCATGTTCTTACTGAGCACATTCCCAAGGATTTTCTTACTTTTCTTTTTTAGAGAGAGGAAGGGGGGGGGGGAGAAAGAGAGCGAGAAGGAGAGCAGGGGCAGAGGAAGAGGGAGAATCTTAAGCAGGCTGTGTGCATGCTCAAAGCAGAGCCCGACACAGGGCTCAATCTCACAACCCTGAGATCACACAGCCTGAGCCGAAATCAAGAGTCTAACATTCAACCAACTGAGCCACCTGGATACCCCACCAAGGGTTCCTTTAAGATGATGACTGTGAAAGTACACAGACCTTGCTTTGAATATAGAGCTTTGAGTGCAATATGGAAGGTGAAATGGTGGTGAAATCTAATGTTGGGTTCGTGTCTAATTGATCACTCATTATTTTAAAGAGGTGGAGAAGAGTCACAAATAGTTCTAAGGTGATCGATAATCCCACTGTTATTCTCATGAAGGGTTTAAGGGCGTGTGAACAGGCAAGTGCACACACACAAAACACCCCCACTTTATGTGCCCCAAACTTGAATTTCAGCCTCTTGTTGGTAACCTGTCATCCAGGGTTCTTGCAGGATGGGGCAGAGACAACTTTGGCTTACAATTAAATGTTGACTTTATATTCTGTCTCATTGTAAAGATTCTTTGTACAGTTGACCCTTCAACAATATAGGATCCACTTACATGTGGATTTTGGGGGGGAAGTACAGTACAATATCATAAACGTATTTTCCTTTTTAAAATTTATATTTATTTTATTATTATTTCTTTAAGTAATCTCGACACCCAACGTGAGGCTCAAACTCATGACCCCGAGGTCAAGAGGCAGATGTTCTACTGACTGAACCAGACAACATATTTTCCTTATAATTTTCTTAATAACATTTTCTTTTCTGTAGCTTGCTTTATTCTAAGAATACAGCATATAATACATCGAACATACAAAATATGTGTTTATGTTATCGGTAAGGCTTCTGGTCAACTGTAGGCTATCATTAGTTCAGTTTTGGGGGAGTCAAAAGTTACATGCAGGTTATTGACTGGTTGGTACTCCCAACACCCATGTGGTTCAAGGGTCAATCGTACTGTCTTTTATTGGAAAGAGGAGCTGAGTGACTCAATTTTTCTTCCTCAGAAACTAAACGTGCAAGAGGGAAACTTCCTCAGAAGCGTACTATGATCCAGAGTGAGCTCTTGCTGCACAGTCCTGGTCCAATTTACTCCATCATCCTTGTTGCATAATTTTAATGAAGCCTGAGGAGAAGGGAACTCACACCTAGGTGGTGTCTACTATGTTGCAGGCGCTATTTGTCTGTTTGTTTGTTTTAAAGATTTTATTTATTTATTTGACAGAGAGAGACAGTGAGAGGGAACACAAGCAGGGGAAGTGGGAGAGGGAGAAGCAGGCTCCCAACTGAGCAGGGAGCCCGATGTGGGGTTCGATCCCAGGACCCTGGGATCATGACCCGAACCAAAGGCAGACACTTAACAACTGAGCCACCCAGGCGCCCCCATTTGTTTGTTTTTAAAAAGGATTGCATTCTCTACTGAATCTAATATACAGGTAAATATTTAGTTTGAATCATGAAAATGCTACTTGATAGATTAAAATTGTCAAGCACTGCAAATTGAAAATTGTCCAACCTAATGGTTTTCATGGTATGTAGTCCTAAGAGGTTCAGACTGTTGCAGAAAGAATCCTAGTAATTGACTCTAGAGCCAACATAGAGGCTCATCTTTCTGTGTACCGTATTAATCTCAGGACACAAAAGCCAATTAGGGTGTCCCATACTTTGAATTTGGAGTAAAAATGAAAAAGGTTCCCCTCTTTGTCAAATACAAGGGTACTTGAGAGCAATTAAAATATGATGAAATGGAGAAATGAAATGACAAATCCTTACAATGGAATATTATTCAGCCATAACATGGAATGACATTTCTGGTTCGTGCTACAACATAGATGAACCTCAGAAACATTATGTTGAGTGAAAGAAGCCAGACACAAAAGGCCATGTATTGTAGGATTTGATTCCATTTACATGAACTGTCTGGAACAGGCAAATCCATACAGAAAGGAGTTAGATTAGTGGTTGCCCCGGGCTGGTGAGGAGAATGGGGAGTGACTAACATCTGCGGGGGTTGATTTCCTTTTGGGGTCATGAAAAGGTTCTGGAACTAGACAGCAGCAACTGTTGAACAAGATGGCAGACTCACTTAATGTCCCTGATTTTGAACACTTTAAAATAGTGAAAATGGTAGCTTTATGTTATGTGTATCTTACTATGAGAAGACAAAATCACTGTTGGAAAAAACACGATAAAATATGTCTATTCCTGGGAGAAGTTTTGCTGACTACTGGAAAAAAATCCTGTTATCTCAAGTTCCCCTCCACACCCACCCCACCCTATGCTCTGATCAGTGTCTTAGGGGACCATGAGATGAATGAATGGTTTGGCTGCCAGAGCTTTAATCCCCTTATTTATGCAAGCTGTTTTCCGAGAAGGCTGCCCTCTTGGAACACACAAAAGAAAACAAAACCAAGAACTCAAAGCTCTAAAAAACAACAACTTTGATCACGTTCAACATGACTTTTAAAAGTCCTACTCCAGGGGCGCCTGACTGGCTCAGTCCATGGAGCATGCGCTTCTTGATCTCGGGGTTGAGTGTTCAGAACCCCAAGTTGAGTGTAGAGATTACCAAACCAAACCAAACCAAACCAAACCAAACCAAACAAAAAAAAAAAACAAATAAACTTAAAAAAAAGAGTCCAACAGAGCTTAAGTGATAGGAGGGTGGTGTTCTCCTCGGTATCTCTGTAATTATAGGCTGAGTTTGGTAATGATTAACGAACAAATGGTACAGTAGTGAGTTCCTTTGCTTTCGAGATGCCATTTTTTAGCTGAAGGGAAAACATTATTCTCCCTTAATGACTTTAAGCAGGTGATACTTACATTGGCATAATGGGTTTCGCATAAGGGGAGCGGCTGTCAGAAATCTACCCGGCACAGAAGCTACTAATTACATGTGGGGCTTGAGTGTTGAAACACCCTCCGCTCCCTCATCCCAGGCTCCAGCATCCTTTGAGGACGAAGGCTCTCATGCTCAACCCGCAAGATACGGAGGTTGATTCCTCTGTGCATCCGAATCTTTTAATGTAATACTTTGCCGCCTTCTCCTGAAATGATCTATCTACGTCACTCCTTGCCTCAATAAAAAAGCATTTCACGGGCGCCTGGGTGGCTCAGTCAGTTAAGCTCTGCCTTCTGCTTGGGTCATGATCTCAGCTCCTGGGATCCAGCCCCACATAGGGCTCCCTGCTCAGCGGGGAGCCTGCTTCTTCCCTGCCTGCCGTTCCCCCTGCTTGTGCTGGCTGTCTCTCTGTCTCTCTGTCTCTCTCTCACTTTGTGTCAAATAAATAAATATTTTTTAAAAAAAGCATTTCACAGGGGTGTCTGGGTGGCTCAGTCGGGTTAAGCATCTGCCTTCAGTTCAGGTCATGATCTCAGGGTCCTGGGATCGAGTCCCACATCCGGCTCCCTGCTCAGAGGGGAGTCTGCATCTCCCTCTACCCTCTAGCCTCCTCCCCAGATTTATCTGCCCTGCCCTAACCACAAGCCTGATGAACGAGGAGAACAAGCCAGGAACCTAGATAGCTAAGGTAGTTAAGTAAATACTATTCCATATGTATTTCGAAGCCAACAGACTTGGGATAAAAGGCCGAGAATTCATGTCAGGGCATTTTTCTTGTTCGGGATTTGTGACTATATTATGTAATTGACATGTTTTAAAAATTACTTCTGGATAATAAAAACATAAGCTCCTCAAGTCTGAAGGTTACTGAATTAGAGTCAACAAAATAATGGCTTATTCCACTGGCTGGAGTTACTTGGGGCATGCGGGGTACGTAACCCCGTCACAACTTCGGTTTTTCACTCTGATCTCCTTTTGCAGCTCAAAAAACATACAACGTACACCACTCAGAAACCTGAAGAGTTAATTCTTAGCAACCTGCAGGCCCGTAGGTGCTGATCACAAGCACTTCTTATCCTGTGGTGGAAATGACAAGTGATTACCATTTAAAATAATCAGATTCTCCTGCTGTTAATTAATTTAAGATTAGAAGGGCTCTAATCAACCTCTGCCCCTTTCCAAATCTGTTGTTGCTAAGGTGGCCAGAGTAGATGTGTGTCATGCTCTTGGGGCTTTTATTTTTATTTTTTTATTTTTTTTTATTTTTATTTTTTTTAAGATTTTATTTATTTTATTTGACACACAGAGAGAGATTACAAGTAGGCAGAGAGGCAGGCAGAGAGACAGGGAGAGGAGGAAGCAGGCTCCCTGCTGAGCAGAGAGCCCGATGCGGGCCTCGATCCCAGGACGCTGAGATCATGACCTGAGCCGAAAGCAGAGGCTTTAACCCACTGAGCCACCCAGGCGCCCGCTCTTGGGGCTTTTAGAGGNAAGATTTTATTTATTTATTTGACACAGAGAGAGAGATTACAAGTAGGCAGAGAGGCAGGCAGAGAGACAGGGAGAGGAGGAAGCAGGCTCCCTGCTGAGCAGAGAGCCCGATGCGGGCCTCGATCCCAGGACGCTGAGATCATGACCTGAGCCGAAAGCAGAGGCTTTAACCCACTGAGCCACCCAGGCGCCCGCTCTTGGGGCTTTTAGAGGCTTAGACGTCGCTAGAACATCGTTTGGAAAAAATTACATAAATAACATAAAATTTCTGAAACTAAAGCCTAAGGTCTTAAATTGGCAATTGCTGTATATCTACGGTACTATATACATAGTAGGTAGGCATGGAGTAAATATTTGGTGAGGTCTAAGCCCACAGTTACCACCGGCTAACTTAGCGTGCAGTTCCCCCAAAGCAGACCCTAAGACAAGGATTGACAAGCACGTGGCTGAATGGGAGGCGCTCCCGGGAAGCTCCCATGGATGAGCAGGAGGAAGGGAGACGGGGTGGAAGAGTAAGCCGATGGAGCATTCTGCAAGTCAGAAACTGGGCCGGCACGCTCGGCGCGACACACGGCAGGAGGATCTGGTCTGGACGCTGAGACCATCTGACACACCGGGGCTCCCATGAGGAGATAGGTAGCTCCCCCCAGGTGTGTGGAACATAGTAGAAGTTGGGCAGGAAGGGAGAAGCAGGCAAGCAGGTGCCTCAGCTCTCGGGTCCAGAAAAAAGCCGAGCGAACGTAAACCACGGTAGCTCCAGCACCACAGAATGAAGAGTGACTTATCCCAAGTGCCACTGGGCGGGCACCGGGTGACTCTTTCGATATTGTCTCAAGCCACATTAGACTAGAAAGTTCTGGAAGTTCTAGATTTGCGAACTATGGGAGGCGGAGTCAAAGGAAAGGAGGAAGGGAGCTAGCAAGAAAGCCCTGTAATAAGAAACAGTAACAGTGCAAGGAGAGAAGATGATATAAAAGATGGAATAAAATTCGTAAGAGAGCCAGAAATTCCTTCTCTAGAATGTCATGGTACTGGAATGGGCAACTACTAACTAGATACAGATAAAGACTTCTACACAAAGGTGTTGCCTGCAGAATTAGAAGGCAAAACCACTTGAAGTCAGTACGAGGGGCTCAATAGAAGGTGCTGGTTAAGTGAATCTTGGTTCAGCGTAATGCTTCTCCAGCCATGTATACGATGCTGCTAAAGAATTCTCGATGGTAGGAAACCATGCTTATGCTCGACTAAGTGAAAGGAGCAGAATAAACTGTATGTCCAAGATCTCCACTGCTGACAAGGCATCTGTCACCTGACTAGAAGGAAACAGGCCGATTGCTCACACTGCTTGTCTCTGAGGGAAAGATGTGCTGACACATATTTTTTGGCTTTTGTGTGTGTTTCCTTCTATACTCCCACAATTTTTCTCTAAGAAATAAAGTAAACGTGGCAGAAGGGGAGAGCCATCTAGAACACTTCAAAAGCAAGGCAGCAGCCTGTGAAGAATGACTTCTCAAAAGCCTCAGGAACTCGCACAGCTGGGCGCACTGCGGGGGAGGCCCGGGACCGTGGGGCGTGGGGTAAGAAGGGGCAAACATCGGTTCTCTGTCTTGACTGGACCTTATTAGGCAGAAGAAGTACGACATAACAAGTCCTGGCCAGCAAGTTACAGAATAAATTAAAATGCTAATTTTTTACTATCCGCAATAAAAGTAGAATTTACACACGTTCTTTCAGCCTGGTGGGTCATCTGTTTCAGGACGCCAATCCCGGCTGCTGAGAGAAAGGGTCAGCAAGTCAGTGGGACCCAGCGAGTTTTTGTACTTGAAAAAGCAGCGTGCTGGTAGGAAAATCCCAACCCCCAAAATGTAAGGACCAATGTGTAGTTTCTTCTCCCATCTTCTCTCCTCTCTGAGTCTACTCTGTCTACTGAAATCACTTTGGGGTTTCAATTCCTTCATTTCCATTCCCACACTGCAGAGGAAAAAGCTGCTGTGGGCTGGATCAGTGAGGGAAGATTCTAGATGGGACAGTGGTTCCCAAGTGGGAAATCCCCCCACTCTCCCAGGGGACACCTGGGTATGTCTGGAGACATTGGTGGTTGTCACAATACGGGGAGAGGGTACTACTAGCATCTAACGGGTAGAGGCCAGAGATAATACAAAATATCTTACAGTGTATGGAATGACACCCCAGAACGTAGAGTTCTCCAGGCCAGATGTCAGCAGTGGTGAGCGGGAAGAACTCTGAGGTAGCATTTAGGGCTTATGCCGAGGCCTGGAAGGGGAGAAGGGCTTGGCTAGGCTGAGGAGGTATTGGGGTGGAGTACGTGGTGGGCATTCCAGGAAGGAGGGCCGGTCAAGGAAAGTCAAAGACGAGGATTCTATCCACAATGGCCGAGCAGGGAGAGAGTGCTGCGAGGCGCAGAGGTGCAGCTGTTGGCCAGAAGAACACGCAACACCTGCTCCTGAATGTTGTGGCTAAATGTTGACTTTCATTATGGCACGATAGCAACAGCCACCTGAACTCCTGGAACCTTCCAGATGATCTATTATAGGAAGTTCCATGACTCACGGGTAATAATGGGTATTCATACGAATAACCAGTCACGTACACTCAAATGGCAAAAGCAGCAAGCAAAGCCACAAGACACAACCCTTAAATGTCAAACTCCTTGTTCTTTCTCCAAGTCTACTGCATGGGGTAAAACATTACCTCACATTGCAAAAATAACCTGGTTTGGAATACAACGGTTCTGATCTTGCACGTCTAACAGGTTACAAAATGGGAAGAGAGAATTCAGGAGACACAAGGTGAACTTGAAGTTCCATTAGGAATTTAGAGTTGACTAGCCACTTGGTTATTGTAGGCATTTCTGTTGGCTTCACCCAACCTATCAGTGCACTGGAAAGAATGAGGAAGTGTGGATAGATCTGAAGTGAGTGTGAATGACAATCTGGTTAACAGAAGCAATGTAACTGTACTTTCTCTGGAAGGAATCATGCAATCAGGAGGTGGCAGAGCAGGGAAGCCCTTGGACGTGAGTCAGTGTGAGACGTGAGACAGATGCGGAAGTCTGAGCAGGTGTGGGAGTGACCTGTTCTATTGCCGGCAACTAGATCGAAAATCTCGGTTCTCTTACCATCCTTGTGTCTCCTTGGTTTTTCAAATCCAGACATGCACGTGCGGTTGTGGCACAGAGAGGGACCAAGACTAACGGTCCATAGTAAACTAAGTTTTTAATATAACTAGTAATATCCTGGGTGGCATGGTCTGTTGTCTTGGTTAGTTCCATCTGTCATCATATCAGAATCTTGAACACATATTTTTTTCCTGCCTGAGATGTTTAGGCTATAGTGCTTAGGAGGAAAATGCTACAAGGGAGAGGAAGAGTTTGGTCAGGAGATGGAGACTGATCCTGAGCAGAGCCTCCAACTCCACGGGGAAGAAAACAGAAGCGTAAACAGGTGGGAATCTCTGCCAATCCCTGCAAAGGCCATGCAAGGTACTGACAGTCAACGTTTGGGGGAAAACCTGAAGGACTTTGCCTTGGTATTTCTGAGTTCAACTCCCAACGTACGGACTTCACAAGTGACAGCAAATCTACAGAAACAGGCAATTAGTGGTTGCCTGGGACTGAGGGTGGGAAGGGGGTGTTCAATGGGAATGAGGGATCTTATGGGCTGAAGGAAGTGTTCTGGAACTGGATCGTGGTAATGGCTGCATATCTCGGTAAATTTTATACAGATCATTGAATTGTACGCTTGAAATGGGTGGATTTTAGGATACACAAATTACACCGTGATACAGTTGTTAAAAAAAAAAATCATGGCAACCCAAGGCAGTACTCCCCACCCTCCTGACCAAGGCTGCTGAACCCAAATTCTGACATCCGTATTTCCTCTAATAGCCACCTTGTGGGGTGGGGGTGGGGGGGTGTCCTCCCTGAAATATGTACCAAATTAATTAGAAAGGAACATGAAAAAGAATTATGCTAGAACCCCCTACAGTTAAACATTCCCGTTCCATCTGCTGTTCTGAATCTGAATCTGAAGCTAGAAACCATAAGAAAGTCTTGAGTCTTGTGTGATTTCCAGATGTGAGTCCCATAGGCTGAAGAGCTAGTTTTCGGGATATACAGAAAAGGCGTTACTTTCCTTTCTCCCTACGAATGGTTTTGCTACCGTGGTGTATAAGACACAAATAATGAAGATTTCTGAACACGTATTGTGAGAGCATGCTGTTTTTCTCCACTGTTAATTCATTGTCACGGTTTCCCCAGACCGGGGGGAGGAGGAGGAGACTGGAATCCTGGGATCTTACAGTGGCACTTTACACAGGACACTTACAGGGTAAGGCTGAATGACAGTGAGGAGGATCGATTCTTTGCAGCTTCTGAAAGAGAAGAAAAACAAACATATTTATGAAACGCACACAGGCCGGGCTCTATATGACAGCATTCTTTTGAAATGCAACGTGTGATGTGTTGGCGAACATTTCTGGGGCTCTCAGGCGGAGTAAATCAAAAAGCTCAAAAATGGGCTTTCAGACCTCAGAGAAAACCAAAATCAAGTGTTCACCCAGTGTAACAACCAGCCTGATTCAAAGCTTCCCATGCGGTTTATGTCGGGCGCTATCATCTGTGATGCCAAACAGCAGGGCTTTGAAAATAACGTTCACCCAGGGAAGGACTGTTGGAGAAGCCTTGACTCTATCAGTCTCCGCACTTCCCACTACCCTCCACATTGATTCTCCCCTTTCGATTTTAATTTTCTAGAAAGGGGATTGATTTTTAAAAAATGCGTAACATCATTATCTGCTCAGGGTCAGAGGCATGAAAGAAAAGTGTCAGTGTGGGTTTCTAGTGTGCAAACAGCACCCCGCACACATCGCTCCCCCCGCCAGGGGCTCCCTGGGTTCACAGTAACAACGTCCAGGATGCTGGGGCGCGAAGCATTTCAGAGGGGCGCTCGCTGGGAAATAGTGTTCCCGACAGGGATACCTTGTAGTGGAAAGCAGAACAAGGCAATATCATGGTTTATTTAATTTCCCCCAAATAACCCAATCCTGACAAATAACTCAGCCCCTCGGGGAAAACCATGCTGTGGGCGTAACTGTTCTCCTTCCTTCCCTCTCCATCCTGAGTAGGAGGAAGGTCATTTGCCACTTTGCTGAGGAGACGCGGACTTCCTGCTTTAGGTTTCAACGAATGACCTGCTTTTGTGATTTACTGTCCACACGAATAAAGGGAACCTGTGGCAAGGTTGTTCCCTGGAAGAAGCCATAGGCAGATCGTTATTTCTAGCAATCTTGGCACTGTGGCTAGGCACCCTCCCCGGCAGGCTGGGTTGGGCCACTGGCCACGGCAGCGCTGGGTGGGGGCTGAGAGGTGGGGAGTGCGGTGGGGGAGGAGAGCAAAAAACAGAGCAGAGGAGGGAGGAAGAGAAGTCAAGAAACTCGAAGAAGTATCAGAACGTCTCGGATGATGGTAAAGCTGGAGGACCAGCTGCCTGTGTGCTCCCACGAGTTCCCAGTTGCCAAGGGTGGGCAGAAAGCTCCAGTACCAAGTACGGCAGCCAGTACTGCCATTAGATGGAGAAAGAGAGCAATGGTATCACCAAAGCAGAGTGAATGGGGTCGTCAAGGAATGGTGGCGTGTTGCTGCTGGGTATGTGGACAGGGCAGCCCTCTTGCCGGCATTGTGGTGTCACTAGGCAAACCTCAGTGTCACATGAACTATGACCTTAGCCTTTCCACTCTGGTTTAGATCACAAAGAAATTCTGCCACTGGCCTTTAAGGGCTGGGGGCGGGGGTGTGCGATGGTGGTGGTGGTGAAGGGCTAGAGAGCGGCTGGGGTCCAGCTACAGGAGAGTGGCCGTGGACCGGCCTGGACGCCCAGCACGGAAGGACACGGTGAGAAGAGGCAGGAGCTTAGATGTGCTTCCTAACTCCAGGGATGGCGCCTCAAACACAGGGTAAGAAAGCAGACGGGGTACACAACAGATCACCATTGGCAAAAGTGCAAAATACACGCACACACTAAAGAACACACTAAACATGTTGGAAGGGATTTCTCTCAGGGGAGAGAGAGGGCGGGCGTGAATATGATTGTTTGTACCCTGAACGGATGAGTGTGATGAAGTCCACTCTCTGCACGTATGGTTTAATAAAAAACTCATGATTTGGAAGAGGAGGAAGAAATGTGGGGTAGACGTATGTTAGCAAACTCACGAACTGCTAAAGGGGAGGTGGCTCTTGGAGATTTTTGAAGTAATCCCTCATTTGCTCTCCGAGACAGTGGAGGACCAGCTTCCCAGCTCTTTGGGGCGGCCCCAAGGAATGGGGCCTAACACCATCCCCCAGCCCCCATTGTTTCCATACAGGTATCTGCACGAGAGGAACACTCGGAAGGCAACACAAGTACCGCTTCTCAGCTCTCACTCGAGCTCATCTTGTTCAAGGGAAACAAGAAACGCCCAGCAGATGAAAGAGGGGACACAGCCCAGTTGACCTAAGCCTTTGTGCACACAGCGGCCATGGTAGTGGGCGTGCCCTGCCCAAGGCCCACCCCCAGGGCCTCCGGGAGCGGGCCCTGAGTTCAGAGATCCATGCTCAGGGAATAGCTGATTGGACCCAAGGGTTGGAGTGAGCCAATCAGATTTCCTCTCTGCAGGATAAGACACACAAGATTCCCAACAGGAAGCTGAGGGTCAGTCATGGCTGAGCAAGAGTGAATGTGACAGAGGCCAATTCGCCCCTGTGCAGTTCTGGCTCCCACCGTCCTGTCAGAAAGAAAACAATTGATGGAAAAATCTCAATAGAACTATTATCAGCTCTGGGAACGGGCTTTTATTTCTGTTTCCTTTCATCTACAAGCACTTAATTACGCCTGCCAGACATGAAGAATCAACTCTACACTGCTTCGGGTCCCTTAGGATTCCTCACTCAATCCTACGGGGGGGGGGGG